>JBBPCS010005831.1:0-10215 GCA_037974645.1 Hollardia meadi
ACACACACACACACACACACACACACACACACACACACACACACACACACACACACACACACACACACACTGTAGGCATACACTGTATTGTATACATACACATACCAGCCATTCTGTTGGCTCAGTCCTTCATTGCTGAGACTCCAGCTCTCACTACTTTTCCTGGCTAACCTGCGCTCTCAGCTCTGGACATTAAATGAAAGAAATATTTTTTCCGTGGCCACGTCCAAGTCCAGTCAAACTGTAACTCTATCACAGCAAGCTCATCAGAAAGCTCAGGAAGGATATCAGTATTTTATGGGAATGTTTTAGCACTTACTAAACACACACACACACACACACACACACACTTACTATTCTATATTAGTTTGATTTCATTTTATTTATTTTTCAGTGTCATAGACCAAAAGGTGCCCAGCCCGCATGGGTTTACAAGACACTACACATACCTAATTACCTAAAAGACAATTAACAGTAATAAAATGGGATTAAAAAGTGAGACATAACACGCATCCACGCAGTGTTAAACAATGGCAAACCAAATATGAGCACAATCCGGCTCCTTCCACATGACAATATAAGCACATCTGTGGCATGCCCTGTCCCTTCAAGCAAACAGTGCCCTCCTACGTTGTTCGTAGGCATTTAATACAAACTGAGCTAAATGAAACACTTTTTTTTGCTGAAGGCTACATGGAAATGGACATGGAAAACAAATCAGGGCATTCTGCACATAATTTAAGAAAAAGCCTTTATCTAAGATCATGATATAATGGACAGTAGAACAAGAAGTGCATTTCATTTTCGACCTCTCCCAAATCACACAGGTGACACTTTCTATTCTCCTCTGGAACTGAATGAAAACGTCCAGTTTCCACTGCTAAAGGTGTGCTCTGGTTACATGAAGGGTAATATAGAGCTCTGGATGGTAAAACACTTAATTAAGCTCAGTTTTGGTTTATAAAACATTTCTTCTGACCATTTCTGCTCATCATTTTTCAAACAGTATTGTTTTAATTTGACTAAGAATTTTACAAGATAATTTATTTCTCAGTGTATATTGGAGACCTGCTTGTCCAAGAGTATTTACCCTATTTGCTAAATCCCAATGAAAACTTTGTTTAGTAAGTCTGTTATCAGACATGTTAATTAATCTAGTAGTTATTGTTGACATGTTTATTTTTGTATCATGACTCCCTCTAATCTTAGCTTTAATCTTAATTTTAGAGGCATCATGTGTTCTAATCACAACTATGCTTAACAAAACATTTGCCAAGTGGCTTTTCACATTGACTAGCTCTCTACTTTTCTGCCTTTTGCTGGCTATGCTTTTTCTTGCTGTGTAAAATATTCTCGTACCATAAATCAGTCAGACTTTTCACCAAATCTGGCCCAGGAGCACAAATATAAAATGTTTAGAGGCTTCATTGAAATAAAAAAATTTAAATAAAAAAAGTCAGCGTCTTGAATAAACTTTAATCAACAGCCCCGATGTATTCAACCAGCAGTCAACCGGCTCTGATCAGCCGTCACACAGCAGCGCTGTGGTGTGGCTATTTAATTTCTCTTTAACATTTAGAAGTAGTTTATCTTGGCCTCCCTCTCACAGCTGTCCTTGTCAAAGCTGCCCTTGGGCTAGTGTTCACTGTGCCCAGGTGTGTCTGTAAGTGCGTGTGTGTGCGTGTGTGTGCATCTGTGCGTGCGTGCGTGCGTGCGTGCGTGCGTGCGTGCGTGCGTGCGTGCGTGCGTATGTTTGGTATAGAGTTACAGAGGGGCCCCTGAGTACAGCTGTCTCAGATCTGGGTGAATCAATGAAATGCAACACTGGCAGATAGCTGACAATTTCTGTTGACACACTGTCATTATACACTAATACACTGTGCTTAATGCTGAGTAGAGCACATCCATTTCATAATAACACTTATTGTTTTTAAGATACAGTTTGATCATTACTTAAGTAAAAAATAGTGAATGCAAATTTAGTGAATGCACACACACACACACACACACACACACACACACACACACACACACATTCGTGCACCTGTAAGTCGTACACACATACAGACAATGCAGACAGTCACAGAAACCTGACATCAGATGTCACCTTGTGATGTCTCTCTCTTCTTTGTGTCTGTCTCTTTTTTCATTTTCTGCCACACACTCGCCTCCATCTCCCTCGCTTTGTCACAGGAGTTTGTGTTTCAAAGGGGGAAAATCACCTTATTCATACACACGACACACAATACCAACAAACCATCATTCATGCCCTACAGCGTGGCTTTCCCCTCCCCTTCCCCAAACCTCTGCTCCCTTCGATAATGAGAGGAGCTCTGCTGCTTGGCACTGCTCTCCAACAGCAGCTGAGAGGAAGAATGAAGGTTTTTTTTATGAGTGGATGAGAGATGACCTAAACAGAGGAAGGACATTCAGAGGAGGAAGTGGTATTTCAGGGATGTCCTCTTCTTTCCTTCTCCCACTTTCTTCTCCTTCTTTTATTTCACATCTCTTTTTTATTCTTGCCTTTCTCTTCTTCGTGTACTTTCGTCTTGTCTTTCCCTCTACTCTTACTTGTTCTCTGTGCTTTTATTATTTAGCACTTGTCGACCATAGAACAGAAAATCTTGCCATGCGAACCGCCTGATGTGGACACACACACACACACACACACCCGACAGAACCACATATTTCCGAATGCTGACACACACATATATACACAGGGTTCCAGATATTGTATACATGAACACACCACATACACATACACACTCCTGACATTTCTGATGCACATTAGCTAATGTGGAAAGACGGCTGGGCTGAATTACCACTACACCTAATGACTATTTCATGTCAGGATGAGAGGAGAGGAGAGCAGAGCAGAGGACGAGAGGCCAGAAACTGAATACAGGGTTTTCACTCTCCCTACTTTTCTTTCGTCTTTCTTTGTCTCTGTTTATCTTAAATTGATCTCACAGTGAATGGAGCCTTTTTTTCAAAGCTTGATGGTATAACAGCTCATTGATCTTGTTTCATTGGATTAAGTCTTAAATCAAGGTTTGCGGTTTGAACCAGATCACATTTTCTGAAGTGGATTAGGATGAATCAAGTATAAAATTGGTTTCAATCAAAGTTACTATTACAGTTTAACCTTCTGTTAACGGTTCGAAACTGTCAACAAAGCTTTGATAGTTAGAGCACCAACAGAAAAAAGAGAGACACACACGGTGCACAAAATAATATAATCTTTTCAGCCATTACCGTTAACATTATTTTAACAGGTATACATCTTGTCTCATATGGATACTAAGAAAAGATTTATTATCCTGTACTCTGTCACCTTTATCTTAACCCATTATTTGAAGCACAAAGTTTTCAACAGTTTCGACCAATGTGCACATCTAATGGGACAAATGTCCCTGTAAAGTACCTTATCCTTAATAATAAAAAAAGACATGTATGATGACAAATTTTCTCACGAACTACGGACTTCTATATAATTTTGGTGGACTGACACAAAAATGTTCATTTGTTAATTCATTGTGGATCCAGCAAACCCTTGATATCACATAAAGTTCTCATTTGTTACATTCTCTGTCTATTATATGTTATTTCTGGCTGTTTGCATGCCTACATAAAAATAAATGCTTTGATTTTTCAATACCTCTCTGAAACTGAGATGAGACAATTAGAACTTTATAATAACTGAACTCATACTGTGTAAATAGTATACTAGTGTAAATACATTTAATGCAATTTCCACTTCCCTTTCCACTTAGATAATTTAAATGTGGCATTAATTCACAATAAATCAGAAAAAGATAGAGTAATGCTGATTGATTACAATACAACAATTAATTTATTATTTTGAAAAAGAACAATGAAAGTAAATAACCATACAGAATAGATAGTATTCATCTTCAGACAGGCAACAGCAGAGTGTTTTTCTGAACCAGCTGAAGAAGCTTTGGATTCCAGTCTTCATTTCTACCTCAGCCCATCTGATTGTCAGTTCATCCTGTGCTGCAGTTGTGATGAGACATTCTTAATTGAGAAATGGAAGAGCTTGTGGAGCCACAGTGACAACAGAGTCTGATTCTCTGCTGGGCTCCTTCCTCACATCCTCACCAACCAGGACCAATGTAGTGACCAGGGATTCAACAGGAGTCTGAGGAGATGCAGCAGCTGGAACCACAGGTTAGTCTCCATTGAGGCTGGGCATAGAGGAACACTCCTCTGTTTCATCCAAGACAATGCTGGCAAGAGATTCAGATCTGGGAATCAAAGCACGCAGTGGAGGAGACACAGCAGCAGAGTCTGGTTCTGAGGTAGGTGCACGCTGCTCCACTGGTTCAGTCTGGCTGATGGTCAAACCATCCTGGACAGCAGTGGTGGCAGAAAGTTCATCAGCAGGGGTAACTGGAGGTGAACAGAGTCTGGTTCTTTGCTGGGCTCCTTGCTCATGTCTTCACAATCCAGGACAGGTGCAGTGACTGGAGGTTCAGCAGGAGGAGTCAGCAGAGGTTGTGGAGCTGGTGCAACAGGATAGTCGGCCGGGCACAGAGGCAGATGTTACTACTTCATCCAAGCCAGTATTGGCAGGAGATTCAGATCTGGGCTTCAGAGGAGTGGGTGGAGACAAGACAGAAGAGTCAGTTTCATGGACTGATTATCTGTCTTCTTCAGGACCAGGCTCCTCATTCAAATCTTCAGCCTGGGTGTGAATGGCCTCTGCACCATCCACTATGTCAGGCACATCTGTATCCATCTGAGGCTCAAACAGCTCCTGGATCTCCCTCGCTGCAGCATCAGCAATGGTGCTCAACACTTGCTTCAAAGCTGTTAAGTTTCCTCCTCAGGACTTGAGGGTCTTGAGAGTACATCTGTCTCACCTTTTCCTCAATAGTCTGGACCATACCATCTCTTGACGGAGCGGGAGAAGGTGACCTGATGACCAGTGGGCAAAGCAGTGGAGACCCGGTCCCAGACCCAGCCTTTGTGACCCCAACAGCCATTGGACTGAGCCACTGGGAAGGCATGGTGAGGTAGGTGTGTCAAGGAGGTACCCATAAGGCCTGCAAGACTTTTGGCACCACCTCCATCACCACCTCTTGTGGGCTGAGCAGTGTCAATGTGGGGGCCGCCTTGAGCTGCTCTGTCAGACTCCTGCCGTACTCCTGAGCCACATTTTTCATCTTTGAATGTTGAAAAGAAGGAGGGATGTCCTCTGGAGACTTGAGCAGCCTTCTGGATTCAAATTCAATGTCTATCCTTTTCATACTGTTGTTGACCTCCCACACCAGCCAGTAGAGGCTTGGCGTCTTCGTCAAAGTCCTCCAATTCAAACTCCCAGAGGTGCACTCTTAACGTGTCTTTACTTTTCTCTGCCAGCAGGTTTGTCATGTCTTCAACAGTTACCTCAGATGGGATTCTTTTTTCCAGCTGAAGCTTCAAAAGCTCAATCACCAAAGCAATATTGGTCTTATAGGATGGTATGTGCCAGCAGATTTGGAGAGCCCATTCATAAAGTGTGTTGAACAACACCCTGATGGGTCTGTAGACCCCTTTGCTTCCTTCAATGAACTCCATGATCTGTGAATGAATGAAAATCTTCCAACAATTTACTGTTTTCACCAACAAACCGGAGAGTGGAGAGCACTCAAACACAGTTGATCCTACAGCTCAAATGAACAAAAGGTCCTCAGGTTGAAAAGTTTGTGAAGAATGTTGAATGTTTCTGGCTTTAATCTAAATTTCTAAAACATCTTGTCTTTATGACTCAGTCTTCTGTGTTCTTTTCTGTTTATTTTTAGATTTCTACATTACTACTGTACTACATTTTAAGAAACTTTCACACAAATTATCTATAGTTATTATCAATTATATAGTAGTCAATGTACTGTAATTGTTTAGTATGTTTACATAATATGACATTTACAACCTCACACTGATCTTTTAAATGATCATGACATGGTTTATTCACAAACCACTAATAATGTAGACTTTTTTGTTTTAGGGAAGTCAAGAACAGCAATGATAATATGAAATAAGCCCTACACATTATTACACTGTATTATCATATGTTACTTTTCAGGTTACCATGTTACCATGTTTACCATCTCAGTAAAGATTTTTTTTTCAACTTAATAATACCAATTACCTGATCAATACACTCTTTGCATGTTGGTGTATTGGAACACAGCAAACTTGTTTTGGTAGAAGTCTTTTTTCTAAAATGAATAGTAGATCATTGAGATTTAAATCCACATTGATGTTTTGTAGGCATTTTAAGCCATAAGTTGCAATGTCATGATGTGTGTTGGTGTTTTAAGCTGTTTTCTACTATTTTAATTAGCAAAAACTTATAAATAATAAAAACTTAGGCTGGAGACACAATTTGTAAACTTAATAGGTAAAAAATAAAACCATATACTCATTTTACATGTTCAGCAATGTATTTTATACAGACAAAAGTTGATTCATAAGAGTTTATTGAAAGTATATTGCCAGCTTCAGGTATAAGTAGGCCTATACATCATTTTAGAGTGAAGGTGTGTCCAGATATGTACAGGTGAAACTAACTGTTAAGCATGTCACAGCCTGCTCTTTTCTTTCCTCCTCTTATATTTCCAGCACACAGACTAAACTCCCTGCAGAATGCTGGTGCACTAATAATGTCTCTGGCTTTCATCTGTCACCATTACTGTCAAAAGACAGACGGAGCCATACATGCAAACAAAGAAATACACACACTGAATACCTAATAACATCAAATACAGATGCTTTTCAGGAATTTGTGCAATTTTGAAGTTTCAACTTGAGGATTTCCACCAATTACACAATGATGTACAGTATGTTTTCATTGACCACATCTTTAGCTGCATCTAGATGGCCTATATGTACAAAAATTGAAGAGAAAAAGCTAAATTAAGGGGCAAAGGGGGGAGAAAGGTATAAATGAGGGACATGGGTGTGTTTATGTTGCCCTCAGAGAGGTAGATACCATCATCAGCTACTAACAGCTGCTCTGACCTCATCAGCAAATAGTACAAATCTATTTGATTTCTATCTATCTTCAATTGCCCCAATCATTTGTGTAAATCTTTTCAACTATCATTTATTATGATAGAAAAAAGTTGCAAATGGAATAAGTTTTGAACATGAGAGACAAGGAGAAGTTAAGAGAAGAAGTAGAGGATGGGAAGTGAGGGGGGAATTTGTTTAGAGGATATAAGAGAAGAGATAAGAGAAGAAAAGAAATTGAGACAGAAGAAAAAAAACAGGAAGTACAGTGACCTGTTGACTCGCTTTTTTTTCTCACCAGTCCCTCTAATTGTTGCTTACTTGTCTATTTTATTTCATCATAGCAGAGGCTGAAAATGCATAACAACAGACAACCTACATTTATCCATCACTGTCCTCAAAAACCCTTTTCCCTCTTTCATTCCCCTCTGTTTGTATTCCATCTCTTTTATTCTCTTCCACCTTCGAGTCTCCTTTTCTCTCGCTTTCTCCTCTTCATCTGACCCTGCTTCTGTCAGCAGTCACATTTGTCATGTAAGTCATCAATCAAATGTATTGTCCCACATCACTAGCACATGCATTAAATGCATGCAGTTGATATAGGTGCACATTCAAATTCAGAAACAGACTTTCCTTCTTTAATCAACATGAGAATTCACATTGAAAGTTGTCATCAAAAGACACACACACACACACACACACACACAAAACCACGGCTAATGAGGGATGCAGTGAGCAGTATATAAGCATATGGGGTCTTAAGCATGAAAGACTTTGCTGTTTGAAGCCCCTTCACCCACACACATACACCAGCCAATTCTCTCCATAGTTCCAGTTCATAATCAGTGGTCAGATTAAAGACTGTCAGCTCTATATTTGAGGACGTTAGCATTTCATTATTCCTGCCAATAAAAACAGATTTGAATTTCTATCTAACTTGTGTTTGTAGTTCAGCTCAACAGAAGGTATGAGAGTGAGAGAAAATTCTCATGACAAACGATTCAGGTGGGACCAGCCACATCCTTAAAATACCTGAATATGCTTTTGTTTTGGTAACAGTCAAAGTATGTCAGTTCATCATGCTGTTGTAACTTCAACTTAGTTTAGATCAAAAATAAATGGAAGATAAATCATTTAATTTTTTCCTCAACACACCATTAGAATTGTTCCTTATTCTGTTGTCACAATGTTGACACAAATCCATTTGTATCTTTCATCTATGTTTACTTAATACTTAATACTATAATTCACTTATCTGGGCCAGAGTCATCAGAGTAGCTGGTGAAGAAAAGTTCTCTAGACACGGTAGACTCTACTTCCAGCCCATTCTGAGGACCACAAGGCATTTTAATATCAGATGGGATATAAAATCTGTCCAGCACGTCTTCCCTGGAATCTCCTTCCATTTAGACATGCCAAAAGTAGGTCCACAGAGAGGTATATGGTCCGAACTAAAACCTCAAAGTACACCTCAAATACATTTTTCCCAAAGATGGTTTCTGTTGTTTTAGGTAGTTCTTATCACGCTGATGTATGTTCAAGTGTTCATTTTTCTGATCAGTTTGGTTTAAATTAGTAATTTGATGTTATTAAAACGGGGTGAAACGTCATGATTGACAGCTCAGCTGTGCGCGCGACTGGGCAGGTGAGTGTATGGGCAGGAACTTGATATCGCAGCTCCACTGCCTGGTCGCTATTTCGCAGACTCTGGTTCCAAATGTCGTTACCAGCGCAAGATGGCAAAGCTTGTATCCGGGATATTTTGGCTTCATTTTTTCCAAGGGGTGAAGTGGAGACTCGGCATCCATCTTTATTTATGTCAATGGTTTGGACAGCCAACCAGTAAAAGTGGTACTGTTTAAATCCCGCACTGGCTTCACACCCATGAACAAACAAATTAGTTATGTTAATAATACCACTTCTTGAAGTGACCCTGGATCTATGTGGTAGTGGTCAGTTGCACATTTCATGTGCCACCAGATGGTGAACATAAAAACTGTACCTTTAAGCTTTAGCTGAAGTGGTATGAATTTTTGTTCTTTAAGTGTCCAAAAACTGGCTCAAACTACAAAGGCATCTCGAGCCCATTATGTTTCTGTTATGGAACATCTGTGAAAAATTTTATGCAAAAATGTACCTCTCCTGTACATCTGCTTGAGTATATAACAAAAGGAAATCTTCCTAAAAATATACAAATTCTCAGTCAAACCAGCTCTCTCTTGTTATTTAAAACAGGGATGCCTTTTTTTCTGCAAATACAAAAAACAGGCATGAAATCTTTCCATAATGCACTACTTCAGGAAACAACTCTCTACGTGTCAAATGTCTTTTCCATAAGGCCAGCTGACCTCGAGCATCCAGCTAAAATACCTTATCCGTCCATCTGAAAATACCATACTAATGGCCACAGCTACTGCTACATACCAAATATGCTACCTGCACAGAACCTGTCACGATGCCTGACTTGTGCTGTGCTGCTGTGTTACTGTGTGTATACATGGAGTGTGTGAGCACGTGTATTTGTGTGTGTGTGTGTGCGTGTGTATTTAGTTTCAGCCACTGTATCAAGAAACTCCTCTTTGGGTCAATGCTCTTGAGGTTTTCTCTGTTTACTGTTTTTGTAGAGACACACAACACCTTAAATGATTTTCTAAAGTATTACTGCAGTCTGAAAACACACACACACACACACACACTATAACAATTTAAATCATATGCGTTCGATTTCTGATGCATGCACAGACACACACAGAACCTGTACAGATGCCTATCAATTCATTCAAACAGACAGCACAGTATAGCATAATTAGCAGTGCAGCATAAACTCTTTACACACCTTTATCTTTTTTTCTGCTATTCAGTGAAAAATCTCCAATTCCCAACCTGGGCACGTGGGAGACTTTCTAATTATTTCTTCTGATTCTGAAGTGTGATACAATCAATAAAAAATGTCTTTGTTCTCCATCTGTCTGCTTGTTAGTGGGATGGGAGGCTTGATTTATAGACACGCACGTGCGCGCATACACATTGAGACACACCCATCATAGTCCCCAGGTGCAGTTTGTGGAGATGGAGGCTCTCTGAAGGTGAACCCCATAGTGAGCAAAGGCAAGATGCTGTGCTCTCTCTCTCTCTCTCTCTCTCTCTCTCTCTCTCTCTCTCTCTCTCTCTCTCTCTCTCTCTCTGTGTGTGTGTGTG
>JBBPCS010005832.1:0-10212 GCA_037974645.1 Hollardia meadi
TTTCAGAGGGCTTTAATTTTGAAATTCCACATCAGAATGCCCTGATATTGTCTGAGTGACACTCTGAGGTGGTCTACCATCGCTATGAAGTGAAATTGTTTTGTGGAAACAGGAACTTTCCTTTAAATTGTAATCTGGACTTGCAGGGAACACAGTTTATGGACTGTTCAGAGGGCTTTAATTTTGAACCCCCCCCAACAGAAATGTGGGGGGGATCCAAATGGTCTCATAACGTGAGGGTGAGGACAGAAGCTCTTACTGAGCCTCAGGAGCACTGTTATACGCTCTTACCGTAACGCCTAGTATATATACGCACGGCAAAACAATGAGAGGGCTAGTTTGACCGTGGTTTTCGAAGAGGTTGGGATCAGGCAGGGTGATCTGCAGCCACGCAGCTGCAACACTGGGGAAAATAAAATGTTCTGATAGTTTTATTCACTTTTTCAATGTGTTTTGCAATGACAGATGTAGCCCGACAATGAATTTGGATGTGGGGTTTACTGCGTTGGCTTTTTGTGAACTAAATGAAATGAGCACTCATACGGCGTTTTGGTATCTTCAAGTTTAGGTTTTTCAGCCACATTATTTTGGATCCCTCGTCTGTAGGTCAGCGATGGAAACTGTACCGTTGGTCACAGGAACAATCTCTTTTGGTTTTGGCTGCATGTTCAAAACACTGTTATTGAAGCCAAAAATTTAGCTTAGCTTAGGCTGGCTGTACACAAAACTGCGAACAGCGCAACAAGTACCAGAACTCCGCAAGGACATTTTAGAAAATAACTGTTACTTCTTTTAAATATCTGTTAAATATGTTGCTAAGTTGAAGGTGAATTACTTTAGAAAGGACCGCTGTTGTCGGCCAGCCACCATGGTTAGCCATTAGGACTAACCTATATACCGTCAATGGGACTAACTAGCTTACTGCTACTTCCGCTGTCAAACCGGAAGTTACACACATAATCAGTTCTACAGTAGCGCCCCTGAGAATAAGGTGGATAGAGATTCACAAGAAGTCTCTGACTTTTCTCGAATCACTGAGGCCATTTGACCCCCGCCCCCTGACCCACAGGTCTGCAGTCAAACTTACAGTTGTGTTGTGCTAGAGGAAAATGCTCTACGTCCATCTGTACTTTGGCAAAAGGGTACGCTTTTCATTGTGTGGGTACTGTGTCGCTGCTAGAATGAGTAGAGACCCGACCTCACAGCAAACTGAGTGTAATAAAGCTGCAGCAATGCTTTCACTACTGTACCGTATTTAGGATCCAGAGGCTGGAGTTTGCTGTAAATTACCGCCTGTTGAACTGTAAACTATGCAGGCTTCTAGATAGAAAGATTAGCAAGTATCAACTCACTGTGAGGCTGCTGTGTATAACGTTAGTCGCCAAAGTTTATTTCTCAATTATAAAGCTCTTATGGTTACTGATGTGTGGGCATCTCAGATTTTAACGAAGACAAAACTTGATATGATCTACTGTATGAGAAATGGTTAAGAGAGATTTATCTGCTTTTACTCCATGTTATAGACATGTTTTTCAAATATGATCTGTCAAACGAATCTGCTAGTAATTGGAGTAATAGCTGCATGTGTGTATTTATTGTTTTATTGCTTTCTCTGACTTCTAAAATAAGCAGGCATTAAATATCACTGCTGTTGTTGTTTAGGCAGCACATCTGGACAGGTAGCAGTGGTACATCATGTGGCCTGTCCACTGCAGAGATGCAGAGTTGACACAGCTTTCAATCAAAACTGAATAACCTCACTTCAGAAGTATAGGTTTGTTGACCTACAGTTTAGTATGTGATCCATTATATTTCTGTAGTTTTTATAATCTGTAATTGCTTCTTAATTTTTATTTCCAAAACATTTCTAAGTGTTATTTTTTCTCTCAAAGACCTGTTAACCCTTCACTTCAATGAAAATGCTGGGCATCCCCAAACAACATCAGCAGGTGAACCGCTATTTAAAGTCAGTTTCCCAAAGTCGAAGAAGGGAGAATGAACAGCAAAGCCAGTGAAAGCAGACCCAACCTTCTGTAAGTTTAACAAGCTTTTATTGAAAATGTCACATAATAAATAATGTGCAAACAGCCATTATATAACAAGCAAAGCATAAATAACATAAAGTAACTTTAAATGGCCTTCATAATAGACCTAATTGACCTAATAGACCTAAAACAAATGTGCAACAGGGCTGTTGGGTTTATGAACAGTCTTACATAGTATACATAATCTTGTTCTTTTGTGTATTACAGATTATGTTGATGAACTGTTGGACCTCATCTGTGAGAGTTTTCCAGGATCCGGCCCCATAGGTGGATGAGATGCTGTGGATCCCCATCCCTGAGGCTCTCTGTCCAGTATGACAGACCAGAGAAGCAGGAAGTGATAGCCAGCTACATGTTGAGGTTCAATCTAGGACAGGTCTGAACCTCGCATACCTTCCTTGAGCGTCAGGGAACTCTGCATCCTCTATACCCTCAGCACCACTGAGGCAGGCAGTACCACTCAAACTCAGAAAGCCCCAACACCAGCTAACAAAGCTTCTGTAGGCCCAGTATCTGTAACAGCTGAGAAACGTGTGAATATTTATTCAATGGTCAAAGTCAATGGTGACACCCATTCATAGTATGATCGTAATTGAATAATGAGAAATTGTGTTTTTGGTTTTTTGCATTTAAAAAAAAATCATTTTTGCTTTCCGATATCAAAATGAAACCTTGTTTCAAAAGTTTTGTGGCATTTGCTTCAGTAATCTTTCTGACAATAAAAGTTAAGTTTATATAAAATGTTTTGTGTGCTTTCAGTGTTTGATATGTAACATGTTACCAAGTGACAAATATGAAGGATGAACAGTAAGCAATATAACAGAGGGAACTGTAATTAATTGTTATTTTTTCCTCACTCATACTTGTATTAATAAACATATTATTAATATATTATAAAATAATTCATAATAATTGACTTGGAGTGTCTTTTTACGCAGGGTCTGACTCTGGTTCAAACATTTATAGTTGCAATGCTGTGTTTTCTCTGGCAGCCATGTTTCTCCCAGGTTCACGCTCGAGTTGCCATGGAAGCACGAAGCTGTACCCATATAAGAGAAAAGGCTGCTTAATGTAGACATATTCTTGACTGACAACAGCAGAGCTCATGAATCCATCACAGTTCAATGGCTGATTAGGAAGTCTTGGATGGCAGAGCTACCCACCAGCACATTAATATAAACAGACAATGGCATTTGATCTTTTTTGGACCCAGATCTAAAAAAAAAAAGACTATTGGTATGGTTTTGCTAATCTGCTAATTTTCAGATAATCACCACAAGTGTTCTTCAATTTAATGCGATGTATGATTGGCCCACTGCCACTACAGCTATAAACCATGCAGTCTGTGGTGTAGTGAATTTGAGCTGATATGGTATATTTGACAGAGTTGACAGTTCAGCATGCTGAGATATCAAAACTTTCAAAAGCATGGCTATACGACACACCTGTGGCCTTTGATAACAATTACAGTATTCTATGTTAAATATGGAAGGATTATTTCAGGAAAAAACTGGGAATAAGTAACATAATATCGCACCTCATCAGACATGGAGAATAAGGTATTAAATTAAGTACTCTATTGGTATTGTTACTGGTATCTTACTTTTTTAAAACAATACCCAGCCCTAGTACTCACTTATCGTGTGCAGGGTCACATTTAATTTTGTCTATTGTAATTTTAAAATGACAAAGTGCTAGAATGAACAGAGAATGACAATTCTTCAAGAATCAGGTAATCACTTCACCTCTTTATTTCTCTTACATCTTATAAGATTATACAAGAAGTCAGCTCAGGCAAAATTAGAGAATGCACTTCTATTTTTAGTAGCCCTGCTAGCAGGTATGTCACCGGCCTAGAGCTGTGTCCTCCTAACATTAGAATGCATTTATTTGCTGCCTTTAGGCATCATCAAAAATAACTGTGATCACTGGAGCGTTACAGTTGGTTCCCATCTCAGCGATACAGCTAGCCACACTCTCTGCACGAAGATTACCTGTCTTTACTTTGTCTAACCCCTTGTTCTCTGAGCCTGTTGTATTTACTAATTATCGTTAGGCACTCTCATTGTGTACAAATTGACTTTGAGAGCCAAGCTCTTCCTAGCTTGTGAGAGGATTTGGTCAAATGTTGCATTGACACCAAGGTCCATCTTCAAATTCATATTGTTGACACTTGCAAATTAAGGATGTGAGCCTGTCATGTAAAATGACACCAACCATGTTGATGAGTACTGCTGTAATGCTCCTTTTATTTTGTTAAAATGTTAAATGTTGATATGGCTATCTCTCAATTGTCTTCCTATAAAGAAAGAGTAGATAATTTTTTTTGTGCTAAGAAATACATATATTAGGCTGTAATTCACTGTAACAATTCAGATTTACTTGAGTGTGTAACCGTGCCATGGAATGATTCTCTCTCTGTGTCTACCTATCTGTTGTTACCTCTGTGTTGGTGTGGGTCTGTAATCACCCTAACCACATCTGTCCTGCATGTACTGACATTTGTTGTGCTACTATAAATAATACAGTACTGTATGTGCTACGAATGAGCTTCTCAGCCTCCTCCTGTCTTTGTTTCTCTATGGTTGTGCTTGGTTGTATGCTTTTACGGAGTTAATGTCTTAGTGACAGCTGTTCTGTTTGCTGTTAGTGCTCACATATGGTCCTGTTACTCTCTCCAGAACAGGCCACCAGTACAGGGGTCACCCCACAACGGCCAGCCCCCACCCTGCATGAACCCTGCCTTGATGAACGCTTCCTGGGTGAGAGAGAGGGTGTGGTTATATACTATGGGGCCAGAACAGTGACAGGTATCAAATTGAAAATAAAAAAAAATGGCATTGAAAACAAAACCTGAATTGAAAAAGGAAACATTGGCATTGAAACTCTTGTATTGTAAAAAGTTGTATTGGCACTGAAAAAGTTTGGCACTGAAAAAAAACAGGCATTAAAATTTCCAATCTTCCAATCTTATTTTCTTATTTTATTTTTATGTTTTTTGCATTTTGATTTGTTTTTAAGTATCTTCTGATTTTTTCTTCATGTTTGTCTTTTTTCAGTGACAGTTTACTTTTACACTGTCAGTATTTTTTCGTTGTCACTGTTTTTCAGTTTGTTTTTTCTTGTCAGCATTTTGGCATGGAAGGAGGGGTTGGGGGCAGGGCAATGAGCACAATTTGCATGTGATTTGCATATTAAGGAAGGGCCAACATCGTCTCCCTGAATCCACTGTATTCAGTTCATGCTGTCTGGCATGGCCGCATATCGAGGCATAGGCACCTGAGCAATGGAGCAAACGTGTGGTTTTGCACCCCCACTTTTTGATTATAGCAAAGTTGTGGCCGTTTCATATATGAATTATTATTTTTCTCGTCCTTAGTGTCCTACAGCTGGAGAATTACGTAAGATGCACTTACTACATTACTGCGTTACTAAACAACAGTCTGGTTTGTTTTCAGTTACTATGCCCTGATTAAGATCAATGTCAGTCACTCTGAGTCTGTTGGTGCAGGCTAAAAATGAAATGACAAAGTTGTTTTTCCCATAAAATCACACACGTTTAATATTATCGGAAGGTGGGTGCATTCTTTCAAGCACCAAACAGAACCAGCAAACTGGGTAGTTTATTAAATGCGTGCATCTTAAATCTTATTTTTTGAAACGGTTCGCCTCTCACTCCCACTATCTTCTCCCACTAAAGTAACATGAACAGAGACTGGTCGTGAGTTCAGGTGACAAAATACACAATGTTAACTTTGCACGGAAATACAGTTTATCTTTATGGATTATATTGATGTCGATTTGACAAGAAGACTGTCGACATGTGATGCCCTTTGCCTTGTGTTTCTGGAGTAATGTGTTTTTACGGACAGGTGAGGAATTTTTAATATGCCATATTTCTTAAAGGGAGTTTGGCGTAATTCCCGTCACTAATCTTGCACCCCCACTTTTAACTATAACTAGGCACCCATGGGCACAGGGTCATTGGACTGGGGATGGCTTCCACGAGTTCACCTGGAAATCCCAAACCACACATTATCCGTTTTTCTCTGCCGTTGTTTTTTCCACACAGAACCGGACTGGGTTGCAGTGACTTTTAATGGATGTTATGCTGGTTTGTCTGGATCTGCTCTGAATTCTGCTATGATGGGGTTTGATGCTGCTGAATATTCTGCGTTAGCACGTTTATAAGGTAACTCCTAGAAAACAAGAGACATTACAAGGCAGGAAAAGCGATCATTAAACCACAGGTTAGCTAGCTGACATGTAGGCCAGGATTGGCGAACCTGTGGCTGGTGAGCCGCATGTGGCTCACCACATTCTATTCCATTTAGGGTTTAGGGTGTCTTTACATTTTAAAATATATTTGTGATCAATCAAAATGCGTTTGAATATCAGACAATACTGCCAATAAAGTTGCCAATATTTTTAAAATAAAAAATAATTCTGTCGTCATGTGATTATATAGGAAGTCATGTATGTAGCTAGCGCAAACATAAAACATAACGTTACTTGCGCAGACACAGGTTTGTTAACCAAGCTAGCACTGCTGACTGAATCGCCATGGCAGTGTCAGGGAAATGTAAAGCTAAGCGCAAATATGAAGAGGAGCACAGGACATTCTTATCTGAATGGGAATAATTAGATTTTTTTGTGGAACGAAATGGGAAACCCTTCTGCTTAATATGCCAGACTTCACTGTCGCATTTTAAAGCTTCAAACCTGGAGCGCTATTTCACCTCACTCCATGCTAACATGGCCCAGGAATTTCCCAAAGGCAATGAACTTCGCAAGCACAAGGTAAATGTGTTGAAGTGTCAGTCAGAGATGCAGACTCCGTTTTTTCAAAAATTTACAAAGCAATCAGAGACGGTCACTTTGGCATCATATCAGGTGGTATGGAACATTGCTCGTGCTAAAAAGCCATACAGTGAAGGGGAATTTGTGAAGACGTGTCTCAGAGATATTGTTGCTATCCTCACTCCTGAAAACAACAACTTGAAGCGTTCTGTGTCAGACCTGCAGCTGTCACAGCATAACGTTGAGCAGAAAATATCGGATATTAACAACTTAATTGAAACAGTTATATACGAATCTCGAGAAATGGCGGTATTTCAGCATTGCTTTCGATGAGTCTTGCGAGGTTCAAGATAAGCCACAGTTTGCAGTATTTATACGGTCTGTGTCAGAAGACTGCACAAATAAGGAAGAGTTGCTTGACTTGCTTGTGCCGTTAAAAGATAGAACCCGTGGCATCGACCTGAAAAAGACACTCATGACTGTTGTTGAGAAGGCAAATTTGCAGTCATCAAAACTAACAGCAATAGCCACAGACGGTGCAGCAGCTATGTTGGGATCTGCAAATGGCCTTGTAGGGCTGTGTAAAGCTGACGACTGTTTCCCGGATTTCACTGTATCATCCATCAAGAGTACCTGGTGTCTAAGAAGCTGAACTTCACGTGATGAATCCTGTGCTAGAAATTGTGAATTTTATTCGCACTCATGCTCTCAATCACAAACAGTTCAAAAACTGATCTTGATGAAGACCTTCCCAGTGATCTGCTTCTCCACTGCACTGTAAGATGTAACTTTCAAGAGGTAACATGCTTTCCAGTTTTTTTGAACTTTTGAACCCAGTGAAGTTGTTTCTGGAAGAGAAACAGAAGGACTATCCTGAGCTACATGACCCCCAGTGGATTTCAGATTTGGGGTTTCTGGTCGACATGTTGCATCATCTGAACAAATTGAATGTAGATCTACAAGTTAAAAATGCTGCCTGGCCTGGTGCAAAGTGATTTCACATTAACGTCAAGAAACTCAAGCTCTTCCAGACCCATCTTCAAAAGGGAGAGCTCACACATTTTCCCTCCTTGTTGAAGGCAAGTGGAGAGGCAGCTGCAGTCTCAGAAGGGACAACTGCATGCTATGCAACACTGATTGAAAATCTGCAGCAAAGTTTTGAGGACAGATTCTGCAACCTGAAGCAAAAATGGCCACAGATCACATTCCTCATCAACCCTTTCACTGCTGAATCAAAGCCCCTTTAGTGACAGATGAAGCAGTGTCCCAGTTGGAGATGATTGAACTTTTATGAGGATGACAGACTTAAATGTGTCTTGAGAGAAGGAACCACAGAGTTTTGGAAAATTGTGCCCACACACAGATATCCCAATGTCAAACGGGCTGCACTCAAGCTAATGTCAATGTTTGAATCAACTTATGTCTGCGAATCAGTTTTTTATTTCTACACTAAAACAAGAGGTCAAAACATCGCTCTGTTCTTACAGACACACATGTGAAAGAGTTGCCACAACTGAGTACAAGCCAGACCTAAAAACAACTGTTGAAAACAAAAACTGCCAGGTGTCCCACTGAGTAAACTGACCTATAAAAACTGTTAGGGCTGTGTGTGATGTCATTTAGGCCTATAAGTCACTGTTGCTGTTGTAGTGTGGGCATCCATTTGTTGTACAGCTCTTTGCAATGATTTTTTTTTTTTGCTTTTTATGCTGGACTGGTTGGCCACCCCTGATGTAGGCTATTGAGTTAGCTAATATTAGCGCTTGTTCCAACTTGTTCCTCTGCTAAACCAGCATAACGTCGGTTAAAAGTTTACTTTAACCCAGTCTGGTTCTGTGAGAAAAAACAACAGCAGAGAGAAACAGAATTACGTGTGGTTTAGGACTTCCAGGTGAACTTGGGGAAGCCATCCCCAGTCTCTCCTGCTCCTATGCAGTTATGCCATGCCTAAAAAAATGACAGACAGCGGATACCGGAAGATAAGGCTGGCCCTTCTTTAATATGCAAATAATGCGCTCCTTGCCCTGCCCCCAAACCCCTCCTTTCCACGCCAAAACAGTGACAGAAAGTTGAAACTGAAAAACACAGTGTAAAAATAAACTCATTGAAAAGACAGACATGAAGAAAACAATTTGGAAGATTGATATTGAAAAACAAATCACAATGCAAAACAATATAAAAATAAAATCTTATTTTTCAGTGAAACTTTTTTGTCTGTGCCAATACTTGTTTCAGTGCCAATAAAACTTTTTACAATACAAGCGTTTCAATGGCAATATTTCCTTTTTCAATTCAGGTTTTGTTTTCAATGCCAATATTTTATTTTCAATTTTATAATTCAATGTCACTATTCTGGCTCCCTAATATACCACATATTTATTGACATGATGTGTCAAGTCATGGTTCATTTTAAAGTTTTCTTTACTCAGAGTTGTGGTTACGTTGTGGTTAGGAGATTCCATCAAGTTGATGCACTGTAAAGCTAATTCACTCCATCATGTGTTCACTCGCTCACTCGCTATTTGTGTGAACACTGGGTTTACATGTTAACCAGACATTTTATGTCAGTCTATTGTTGTTGCAAATGTTGTGTATTGGCAGGCCAAAATGAAACTGTCAGGTTCTAGTGCTGGATCACTTAGATAAGGAAGACATTTCCAATTAATGTTTTTCACAAAACACCCACACCAAGGAAGAATGGAAGTCCTCCAAGGTCTTCAAAATATAATGGAAGACAGAAGTCTGGTTTGAGAAAAGTATCCTACTATTGGGATGTTAAATATCCTTGTAATAATAACTTGTGAACTTTTTAATAAAAATTCATAATAGAGAATGCCACAAAAACTTTAAACAGAAACATTAGTTTCTGTTTAAATGAAGACAACTTTTAAAACTTGTTATAGGTCAGAATCTTTAAGCACTGTACAATAATTACATCAAGAAAAGATGGGGAAAAAATACACACACATATACATATATACATATACATATATATACACATATATACATATATATATACATATACATATATATACACATATATACATATACATATATATACACATATATACATATACATATATACACACATATATACACACATATATACACACATATATACATATACATATATATACACATATATATACACATATATATACACATATATATACACATATATACACACACATATATACACATATATATACATATATATACACATATATATACACACATATATACATATATATACACATATATATACATATATATACACATATATACACATATATATACACATATATATACACATATATACACATATATATACACATATATATACACATATATACACATATATATACAC
>JBBPCS010005833.1:0-10212 GCA_037974645.1 Hollardia meadi
AGTTATCAGTGCAGAGCAGCAGTGTTTTCTCTCTGTTACCTGTTTAACAAACAGCTGCACATGAACAACAAGCTGCACTCTGTATTTATACAGAGTCCTGCTCAGAGGCACAGGAACCATTTCTACGGGCAGAATGACTTCATATTATTTATCTGTTGTTTGCGTCTGTATTTATTGATAAACTGACTGCGAACTAATTATTTAATAACCAAGAATATGATTATGATGACGTTTTAATAATAATTTTTACTATAGTTATTATTATAGATTTAATAAATTATTTATTCGGCTAAATGTTTCAGAGAAAATGTAAATGATGTAACACATCAAACTTGATGTTCAGGAATGATCTCTCTCACATGTGATTGAATGAAATGACAATAAATGATGTAAAAAGTACTTGTTGCTGACAGACAGACTCTCCTACTCTCTCTGACTTTAACTGGATCCACAATAAAAGTTAATCAGTAAAATAACAGATCATTAAAATAAAAATCTTTCTAATAAATGAAGGAAGTTATTTGTAATAATCCAGACTCATTATAAAACTTGACAGTAATTAATCTGTTAACTGTCGTCACTCCATCATGAAACTCTAGTGTTGTTGTGATATATCTGATCAGTCCGATCAGCTGCTGCGTTTAATCAATAGCTGATATGCATTAAGGGGGCGTGTCGGTCAGTAAAAAACTTCCATGAAGGCTGCACTCATGTACCCTCGCTCATAGCTCCTCAGAGATCGCTCCTCGCTCCTCTGAGCATAAATAAGTGCTTTGGGACGGCATGCAAGATGGCGGAACAGAAAAACTTCCGGTTCAAGCGAGGATCGAGGAGTGAGGAAATGACAAATTAGAGAAATGAAACACACCTATGGAGTCAGCCTACTATCACCTCAAGAACGTATGGAGGATTAAAGGACTCACGTCTCAGCAGGATCTGGAAAAAACTTGTCCATGCGTTTATCTTTAGTCGACTTGACTATTGTAATGCTGTGTTCACAGGTCTCTGCTCGAGTCCTCATTAAGACCAAGAAAGTGGACCATATCACTCCAGTTCTCCGATCTTTACACTGGCTTCCTGTTTGTCAAAGAATTGATTTCAAAATACTGCTGCTGGTTTATAAAGCACTGAACGGTTTAGGGCCAAAATACATTTCTGATCTGCTGTTAACTTATGAACCATCCTGATCCCTCAGGTCATCCGTGACAGGTCTGCTTTCTGTCCTCAGAGTTAGAACTAAACATGGAGAGGCAGCGTTCAGTTTTTATGCTCCACATATCTGGAACAAACTCCCAGAGAGCTGCAGGTCTGCTGCAACTCTGAGTTCTTTTAAATCCAGTATTTTCTATTTGCCACTGCCTTTTATTAAATCCAATAATTACCCATTTCTTACACTGCACTAACTTTTTCTGTTGTGTTTCTTATATTTTAATGCTATTTTATTTATTTATTTTCTATTTTAACTTTTTTAAATTTCTATTTAAATGCTTTTTTTGGTCTTGTGTTGCTTTTACATTGTGTCTTGATGCCTTCTATGCTTTATGTAAAGCACTTTGAATTGCCTTGTTTTTGAAATGTGCTATACAAATAAACCTGCCTTGCCTTCCCTTCCACTGTATCTCCACATTCCAACCGCAACAATCCAGGAGCGATGGTAGTGTGCACAACTACAACTGGGCACTAGTCCATGAGTCAATGTCCATTCTTAGACATAGGGCTGATGATCCCATCCTCTTACCCAAATCAGAAATGGATCTTCTGACTACCATGAGGGATCTAGGGGGTAGATAATCAGCTTTGACAGAATTGGGGAATATGCAAACAGTGATTAATGCCCTGAGACATTGTTGTAGGTTATGTGCATATGTAACCTATCTTCACACATAAACTGTGGTGACCTTACATATTAAATATGCATGTGTCACATGCAGCAAGCATATACTCAAGAGCACGGTTAGATCCCACCTTACACACACTATAATTTCTGGCTAATTGATTAGCCTCTAGGGGGCAATGAGCCATGAAGAGGCACAGACACAACAGGTCGGCAGCTGTATATATGCTGTGCCCACTGGTGTACACAGCTGGCTGATGTTACTCGTGGAGGAGAGGAAATGGGTGAAGGCATTTGCAGAGCACGCTCATGTTCCTGATTTTCCCCTATGGAAGATTTTCCATTGGAGCGGTCTCATGCCACCACACAGCCACAGCCAGCAGATGCAACCTGGCACAGTGCTCATACCTTCAAGAGATGGACTATATAGACTGAGGCGTGACTCTCAAATGGATGAAAATATCTACCAGTTCCTAAAAGCCATGGGGTAATGATTTTCAAAGCAGCTCTTATTCAACAAATGTGCCTGACCAATGCCAGTCCTTTTCGTCAGGCACATTACACAAGCTGAACAGATTGTCAATTAAAACAACACTAGTATTAATCATCCTCAGACAGATGGCCTGGTGGAGAGATTTAACCAAACAGTGAGAGGTAAATCAACTCAGTAGATGATGCAGAAGATGCAGGGGACCAGTGTCTTCGTAATGACGAGAGATGAGTTTTGGGACAGACCTTGTAAAATCATCTACAATTAAACCATCTCCCAATGACCCTGAAAGCCAATGTGTAGTTACCTTAACTGGTGTTTTTGGTAAGAGCAAAACTCCAGAAGTTGCAGTCATATCATAGTAAAAAAACAAAAGTCTGATTCTGTGTGTGGATTTACACTTGGCCCTGGCCACATTGCAGTGCCTCTTGGATTGCGTCAGTAGCATTATTGTGGCTGATGGCTGGGAGCAGCATCCACAGGTGGTCTAAAGCAGGTGCTCCTCTGGGGGATTAGAGACCTGTCATTGAGCCCAAAACACTAACTTTGAGCATTGACTATTAACCTCATTGTGTCACTCAGAGGTGCACCGGGTCTGGTCCAATAGACTCAGCAGTGCAACAAACATTTAAGAAATTATCAATTAGTTTGATATATATATTTTTTATATTCAACAAATCAACTATTACTTCTTCATTTACAGCAGTATTCATGGAAAGGAATGTGTGTCTGACACAGTGTTGCATCTGCTGTCCTAGACTTACTGTATCTCTTGAATGCATGGAGTTGAAATAAAAATAGTTTTGTTCTGTAATCTGCCTCTATTTATTTTGACAAATTGTATTTCTCAAAATGTGAAATTGTCCCTTTATATAGCATTAATGAAGACGTTACAAATAGTTGGTAATAAAATTATTAAAAAATTAATATTAATATAATCATATTTTTTCATATTAATACATTTCATCACACAGGCCAAATGGCAGAGATGTATTAGAATTGTATGTATTTGGAAAATTAGCTTTTACTGTTTTTGCAATAAGAGATGTGACCATCTCTCATTAAAATGTAATGTGACCTTAACTTAGACAATAAAAGACAATGTCAGTACCTGCAAGCTTGCATCTTCAGCTATTTGTCTCTCTGCCTTTGGTCCTTAATCTGACTCTCATCCCATTCTGTCATTTTATTTTTCTTTCTTTCTTGTCAGCGTGTACAGGATGATGTCTCATAACATGTCTCAAATATACTGATTATTATCTGACCCTAATGTGCTTGATTTTGTTATCATAAGAAGGAGCATACTGAAAGATCTTTCACCTACTTCATCTCAGAAAAAGCACTGCTCAAAATAAAGGAACCAGACAGCCAAGTCATGATGAATAGATGTTGCTAAAATCTCACGATATGCCCAAATTACTTGCTAATTGCTTTTATAAAACCTAAGCTGTTGTATTATGCACAGCAGATTCATTTTCCACTTTATCAATTCTTTTTTGTTCTGCTTTGTCACACATCATGCACTGCACCTGGCCGATTTATGTTTGTGGTGAAGCCTGTAATTTTCCATCAGGGTATTTTTGTGTTGTTCAGCTGTCCTCTGAGTGTGTTAATAGTGTTGTATTCAACTCTGGCGTGTTTACTAATCAAATTTAGTTTGATTTGAGCTGGTGATGAAAATGACATTCATACAAAGATGGCACCAAAAACTCTAAAATAAGACACCTCAACATGTGAGTCTCAAACTGTTTGATCCACACAATACTAATACTTTATAGTGTAGTATCATGCATTAATGTTGTCCTGTTTGGGGAAATATGAATTTAAGTTTTTTATGAAGATTACCATATTTTATAACATCTTTGTTAGAATCTTTTGACACAGATAATGAAAAATTGCATTACTCTTGGGCATTAGCATGCTAGAGGAATGGTTCTAGATATTGCAATATTGGTCACTTACTTGGTCCACCACTGTGGTTCAGACCGTTGAATGTATATGAAGATGGACATCATGAGAGCTCCCCAAAAGTGATGGTCACTACTGCGCAGACTCTGGCTCAAAATTATGTGTCAGTGGTTCAGACTAAAAATATCTCAGCAATTGAAATTTTGTACACACATTCATTGTCCCCAGTCAACGAAGTCTTCTGACTTCTGACCATTGACTTTTCCTCAAGCACCACCAATTTCACTTTTCACTTTGTTTAATGCTTTGGTTTGTGACTATCTGCAAAACTACATTGTAATAACACTCCCTTCACCATCAGCTGGACATTGTACCATGTTCAGTGCTAATTATCAAATGTTAGCATGCTAAGATCTGATGACCCCAGTTCATGATACCTCCTAAGTGTTTCAACCTGGAGTGCAGGATTTTTTTTTCATATAAACAAACATCAGTCACCTTCAAGTCCCTGCCAAAGGGGTTCACACAATGCTGATTTACAGTAGCTGATCCCTAATGCCAGATAAGACTTCTGTATTTATACCAGAGTTTTATGCCTGTGTCTGTGGCGGCATTCCTGAGCTCATCGGTAGCAATGCATTTTAACAGAGATTTGTTTTCCAGAGTAGAAGAGGTTAGCAACTGTAATAACAGAGTATGCTACAGCCATGGGCTACAGGCTACAGCAACTAGGAGTATGTCAGAGCCTATGGCTTCATAACCATGTTAACAGTGTTTGTGGAATTACTCTCACTGCTAGAAGAGGAAGACAGAAGTTCTGCACAGTAGGTTGAAGTATTTCTAAACAAATTTTGTTGAACTTGACCCTGTGGAGTTGTTGCTTCTCTTTTTCATGGGCTGTATTTTGCAAAGCACCACTCTCTTGGAAGAAGCCACTTGGTGTGCTGTCACATAACTCAACTAAGATTTAACAAGGCTTGTGTAATATGTCCAGTGAAAAAGGTGCAAAGAGGTAAGTCCTTAAGTAGGTCCATTAAAAGAGGCCAGTTGCATTTCCAGGGTGACAGGGGACCATTCGTAAAAAGAAAAACTGGGCTCCATTGGGCGTCCAGCGTTCAAAAACACACAGGGTGCCTGACACTTCATAGTAGCTCATAGCATTGTATTATAACTGTAGTCTTTAACAGTCACCAAAGTCAGAAGTCACTGGAGACTTGCAGAGATAATCTGGGCAAGTAAAATGACTGAATAATGTTCCCACTGTATCTCTGTCAGTAAATCTGCATGGTGCTTTTGAATAGGGTACTTTTGTGAAACTGATCAGCGGCTGATTGTGCTGGGCAGCTTTCTGGATGGAACATGGGATGAATATGAAGCTGTTAACATGCTAAACAGAACCTTCCATTGTAGGATTATTAGAAGAAAAAAAAGAAAAAGACAGTCAGAGAGAGCTGAATTAAATAAATACCTGCCCTCTCTGCACCAGCATGAAATAATTAGTTGGAGACTTCTACACCGCAGAAGGAAGACGTGTTTATATCAGGTACTTAATTCAGAAATTATATTTCTTGTGTGAAATGACATTTTCAAACCCAACCCTTGGGTTTAATTGGTAATTAATTTTGTTACCTGCCATGTTTAATGCACTTTTATGAAATAAACCTCATTTCAAGTATAACAGATGCAGATGATAAAGAATGAATAATTTAATAGCACACATGGTATCACATAGCGTTTCTGTTTTTCATGAATAATAAGTCTCTGCTGAGCAGATGTTTACCTGAACCCAACAAGACTTATGCATGTTAATAAGTGATCATATTGACCTTTCACTCACTCACTCACTCACTCACTCACTCACTCACTCACTCACTCACTCACACACATACAGTATCATTTTCATGGGGTTTCAAGTTTCATGCAGGGAAATAATTCATAGCTTGCCCTTCAAAGCAAAGCAAAATATCTTAAATTTTTATTTTCTTTATACGATGTTAAATTTTCATTGGCACTGTGTTGCATTGCTACTGTGTAAAAGAGGAAAAGCATGTATTGACTCTTTTTTTTAATAAGGCCACCAAGCTAGATAATGTAATAGCAATGTGTAGAATGGAGCTTATAGTATAGGTTCAGACAGGTACATGAAGTCATTAGCACAACTGCAAATGTCAGAACAGTGGTTCATTTATAGCCTATTTTATTGTCCAGCTCCATATCTGCTAATGCTGCTGATAATCATTGCTAATCACTGACTGGCAGCCACAGATGGAATGCATTATAATCCTGACTTTTCAAGTTTCTGCATGTTTGAAGCTATAGGTGCACAACAATTAAGTTAAACATTTTCTTGCTTCCAACGCAGGGGATCCCATTTTAGACATTTGATCCTATAATCCTGACAAACTGCCAACACTTACATTTCTATAAGCCACTTGTAGTACAAGACTAAAGGGGCGACATGCTGAGCTGCATTGTCAGATTTCTTGTTTTAGGCACTAGTGGTTCAGTTATGGTCATGACATTGAGAGCTTGTCCTTTCAGTGAAGTAAATTATTTCTGAGATCCTTTCACATATTGGCTGGCTAAGATGCCTGGATATTAGTGTTTCGGCAATCTCAATTACAAATGATGTGTCTGTCGAGTGCCTTTAAATACAAGAAGAAAATGTTTTTCTCTTATTATTTAGGCAATACATTCAGTTGTCAATTAAAACTAATACTGTTTAATTAAACAGTCCTACAATAAAATCCTCCTTCCATGAACAACTCATATTAGTATTTTCCTGATACCAGCTCTGGTTAGTGTACCAAAAAGTTGTTTTAATCAGCACTTTTTCTAATGACAATGGATCGCATGACATGTAATGTGAAAGCCGTTGCTTATTGTCATGAACCCACAGACAATTATCACACAACTTTACAGCTCTCTTCAGCTCTACTGAGCGTAACCTGGCACAAACTGGGACCGATTTCGAGGAGGAAGGGAGAAGTTCCCCAAGTCATCTCTCTCAAGACTCTTGTGATGGAGTCCTGAAGGGTTTTCCTGGACCAGGACCGTCAGATGATGATGGACATTTCGCTTTGTCTTAGGAGGACAGAGAAGCAGTAGTAGACTGGCAACTTGTTCTGAATTATCCCACCACCAATGCCTTAATGAGGAGATTATTCCAGAGTCTCAGTGGAAAATAGGTTATCTATATTCCCATCGAAACTCTTGTGGATACATTTACAACATTTGTGTATATTATTTTTATATTTGATTCTTTCCTTTTTGTGTTCTCTATAGAGAGTGAAGGGAAGTAAGCGAAGGTTTTTACAGTCAGAATGTGATGGAGAAGCTGACTGACGTGCACAGATCTGCTGAGGTTAATCTCAGGGTCAGTTGCTAAGAACGTCTTGCAGGCCTTCCATCTGAGGAGTCCTTTGTTTCCTTCCCTTCATTCTCTAACTCCATGAAAGCATTGCAGTCCTTGTATTTCCCATTGTGTGCTTCTTTGTCCATTAAGTGAAGCTTTTTGCTCGACCAAACAAGTCCAGTGATTTTTGAATTGAAGACATCTCTTGATTTATGATATTTATTTATTAAATTGTTTATTTGTATCCCTGTGCTGAATTTTATTTTTAACTTCCCAAAGAAGATACAAAAGGCTTTGGCAGGCAACCAGAGCACGCAGCCTCCTTTTTGGATGAAACTGTTGCCATGAAGGGCCAGAATCAGGACCAGCTCCAGCCACTGGCCTCCTAACGCCCCATTTTCTGCCCAGTCTTCTTTCTTTATAACACCCCTCTTTCTCCCTCCCCCTCATGACCCACCCTCACACCCCTTTCTTTCCCCATTCTTCCCCCAACACCCTATCTGTTTCTGCCCCCATCCCCCTTTATCTCACCCCTTCTTAACCCATCCCCTTACCCTTTTATCTCTATGTTGGATTAATTAAACTTTCTTTCAATTGATCATTAATAAATGTGCTTTAACGTGATATCCATTGTGTTGTGTTTATAACGTGTTTATCTGTCTGTTTCTCTAAATTAATACTTGAATATCAATGGTTCTCGCTGCTTGTTGGACACTAAGGCTTTAAAGGAACACTGAAAAACCAGACTAAAGAACAACACACACATTGCCTTTGGCAAGTCAGTTGATGCCCTAACACATGGGAGTATCATACAGACAGAAGTTAGTACAGGGCTGAGCCCTTGTATACTTGTCTTTGAAAGTGAATCCATCCACTTTGAATATTAAGTGCAGCTTCGAGCAGGCGTGAGTTAGTCAACATCACACACTCAGGACAAATCTTTAAACTTGTGCCCTCTGATACAACACATACCACCATCAGAACAATACAACTCCAACCAGCTGCTTAAAAACACTGGTAACGCTGTAGATTACAGCCCGTAACATACGGTGTAATCTTTTGAATCAAGTACCAATGCAGATACTAGGGACCAAGATGTGACTTGGAATAAGGGGGTAACAATTCTGGATCTTACAAAGTACTTATTATTTAACAACTGGGCACCTAATCTGTTACTATTTAATAAATATATTTAATAAATCTCATATTGCCAACAAATGCAAGCTACATCATAATAAAAATACACTCTGATACATGACACACACAGTGTAATTGACACTATGGTCAAATGAATAGTTGTAGTTAGTTATTTTATTGTCCTTTTGGAAATTCTCTTTGTGTCTGCGGCAACTGTCAGACAACCACAACAAAACAAAAGACATTACACACATTTAACAACAAAGTAAGAAGATAAAGACGCAAGACAACATAGAGATGACTTGCTTTCATTGAACAGAAGGCAGATTTATGTTTTTTATCGCAAGAAAACATTTATGGTCAGTTTGTTTAACGCATAGAATGCATACACAATGTCACACATTGACTGATGTTAAAGTAATTTTGAAAAAAAAGCAACACAGCTGGTAACCTGTGAGGAGTGGAGCTGAGCTGTGGAGCTGATACAAGTATTTTGTTCTTGTCATGCTTCATACAGTAATACAGCATGTGACAGCTAAACCTTACTTTTAATTTGCATTTGTTAACCCAATATTTGAAAAAAACCCAAAGCAAACAAACACTCGTTGAATACTAAGTGATCAAATAAACTGATGTCATCCTTAAAGCTTGCAGGGTGGGGTTTTCCAGGTGGCAACCTGTCTTGTGTCTCTTCCCATTCAAACTTTGTCATCTCAGATTTCCTGCTGCAGGAGCTGCAGGAGGAAATGCATTTAAACATTTAATGATGACATGTCAAACCACCTGATATTGGCTTGGGGGCCCAGCCAGCGAGAAACTAGTTTCCTAGTCAGACAAAAGTGGATGGGCTCATTACTTTCTCTTTTAGTTTGTGTACACCTGATGTCATTTTTTGCTCCTTAAAATTAAATGAACAAAGTTTAAATATAGGACGGAGATGGGCTTTGAGTAAAAGTGAAAAAGACTGAGAATGAACAAAAGACAGTTACAATAAGTGAGTTATTTACCTAAGTTCATCCAAGACATTTTGGAATTTCAGATCACAGGCCATGATTGCAAAATCATGTCTTACTTACTCTTAGGTTTGTGCCTTCTAAAAGGCAGTTTTTTTCCTCGCCACTGTCACCAAGTGCTTGTTCATGGGGGAAATGTTGGGTCTCTCTAATTTAATAATAATTAATAATTTAATTAATTAATAATAAAAGACCGTGGTCTAGACCTACTCCACGTTAAGTGTCATGAGATAAATTTTGTTGTGAATTGGTGCTATATAAATAAAATATAACTTGACTATAATTTAATAATCATGTTCAAAAATGAACGCCACTGCGGCCATGATTTCCATTCTTATAAAACTTTTACAAAGGTAATAAATATTTTATATCCAGCATTGTTTACATCATGCCTGTCTACTAGGGTTGGGCATCTCTGGTGTGAGGCCGATACGATACGCATCTCGATACACTGTCAACGATCCGATGCATTAAA
>JBBPCS010005834.1:0-10210 GCA_037974645.1 Hollardia meadi
TTTGCTCATCACTGAGATGTTGGCGGTGCAGGTGAGGCAGAGGGAAAGAACCCTCCATCTGTAGGGTGGTGTTACTAAAAAAATATTTCATTCTTGTGCTTATGTGTTTAACTGTTTTGCTTTGGTGAGCCAAAGTCAAATTTCCAGCCCCGGTGGACAATAAAGATGTATTCTATTCAATTATATTCTACCTTACGGGAAAAAAAGCTAAAAGAAAACTTTTTGCATAGCATCCTGTTTCCTCTAACAATCATGAATGCCTTTCAGCAAATCAGTGTTAGGCGTCCTCCAAACAGCTGAGACACAGCTAACCTGCTAAACCCCTTAGAATGGCAGAAAAAGCTGATTTTGTAATCGGATGTGGATAGAAGTGGAATGCCAGAGTGAAAATAAGGATATATATTCGCAGAGTAGCACCCAACATGAAGTGATGCCTATATGTCAACATAATAAATGTATGTGAATAAGTGGTGAAAGTCACACATCATACTGTAAATCAAGTAGCTCTAAATTGTCATGAGATAACTTTTGTTGTGAGCTGGCACTATATAATATCTGACTTAACTAAAGAACAGTGTTGTCAAACTATAATTCCAATTTATGCATGGAACTGCCACGTCCACCAACCTGTGAAATATAAAGTTCTGGTGAAAGGATGGAGGCTTCCATCAATGAAAGGGGAAGGACTTAGTCTGAAAACTCTGGACTGAGAAGCAAACAGAAAAAAACACACTTTCACTTCAATTATCTGTATAGAAATTATAAGCATCGTGAAGGAATTATAGCTTCTCGTATTATTTAATATAGTTAGGCCTCTAATTGTGCCTCAGGAGAAATAGTTGATACTGTATATTGCACATTTAGTTGTCTGGACCTACAGTTTTTAAGACTAAAAAGAGTCAATACATGTGTACAATATTTGCTTTATTCACTGTATGGACCTGCATGGTAAGAATAATAATAATACACAATGGCATATTTTATTTATTACCAACAGTAGCTGTAGTAGGCTATAATACAAGCTTCATCGTGTAGTTTGTGCCTCACTCACCGCTCCGTGTAGACGGTGCCAGTATCGCAAGGACGCCGAATTTAAGGCCTGAGTCCGGGCAGGCAGTCTGCGGAGAGCCGTGGCTACTGCGGCTCGGGTGACCGGAGCTGTGAAGCACGGGCCGCTCTGTGCTGGGTCCCAACGCCCGGTCAGAAACGCCTGGCCCCGTGCTCAGCGGCAGAATGTACCCGGGGCTTCTTCTGGAAGAGAAAGTCCGATGTATATAACTGACAGGCTGGCTTAATCGGAGGATATCTTCTACTAGAGACTGAGGGGAGTGAGCGGGTCAGGGGCGAAGAGAGAGCCGCAGGGGGACGCAGTAAAGCCGGGTAGAGAGGAGGCGACAGAGCGCTGCAGGGAAACATCATGGTGGTCAGAGCAGGAAACGTTTATAAGTCTTTTTTGCGAGCTTTAGCAGAGATGTGTTCAGGAAAATACGGAGGATATAGATGGTACTGTTATTAGTTTGTCGACTTTGCGCAGTCACCTCAGGACATCTCCCAATGTCTCAAAACAACAAAACAAAGTAAAACTGGATTAAACTAAACAGGCGGGGCATGTTTGCTTCCATTAAATCGAGCTCTCAAGTAGGAAATGAGAGCTTTGAGGTATATCGTTAATTCAGAAAAACAGAGCCTTTTTTCATGAAAAATGATCTCATTAATTCAGAAAAACAGAGCTTTTTTTCCTCAAGTGAATGCAATAAGCTTCCGTACTGTTCTATAAATATAGGCCTATATATATTTTTAAAGCCTTACAGCAATAATAAAGGGCACATTTTTTAAATTATTTTTTTTAGTTTCAGATGAGTCGAAAGTGGCCTGTGTCAGCTGACCATGACGCCATCACGTCAACCGAGAACGAACGTCATACACAGGAAGCTGAATTATCAGCTGATCCTGCTGGCTGTTATTGATGCCCGAAGTTGCTGTTGTTTGGACACTGTGTTGCTCTTATCTGCTCCTGACATTGAAGACACATTAAAGCCGAGAAAGGGACGCGGTGGGCATTTACTGGCTGACGAGCTTATGACCAGTAAGGGAAGCGTCTCACAACGAGGACATTGACTTTGCGCTCGCGAACAGCAGAAGAGCTAGCTCTAAAGCTTGAACCTTCGGTGAAACAAGAAAGAAAAACAGCAAAGACAGCCGACGGCTTGGCGTGCTTTCTTTGTTTATGTCGTGCCAGTCTGAACTGAGATATTGGTTTTCGTTGTCTTAGATTTAAATATTCATTTTCTCCACACTCGTTATTTGTATTTATACTTTATTCCCATTGCGCGGAGAGGACTGCTAGCTAGTCAGTTAACGTTAGCCCAGAAGCAGTCGTGTTGTCAAGCGTTGACGCTTTCGTAACCGTCCGTCAGTGACAGATAACGACAGCTAACGAACAGTGAGAATAGTCGTGTTTGGAGAAAATATTTTCGTGCCTCTGTATTTTTATACTGTTCGTCACTGGATCAGGTGCTCTGTTGGTGTGTTGGAGACACAGGAAACAACACTAGCCGAACAAGTTGATGTTCACTCGTTAAGTTGAAGCCTGTTGGAGACATTTGTGGCTGTTGAGCAAGTTTGATTTATCTGTTTGTTTATTCCTGACTGATTTTAAATTAAATAAATTCAGGGTTTTGTGTATCGATTTTAAAGCACACAAACAAGTAACAGGTTAACCGACAGCTGGCCCTGTACATTTTAGGTTGGCTGACAAGTTGCGTAATTTGTTTGTGAGCAAACTTAGTCTTTGCTGGGTAACCTGTTAAACTCTTATTTTAAACGTATGTATCTTTGTTAGCCTTTGGTGATCAGTGTGATAAGCTTGTGGATGTCATTTTAAATATTTAACAAATTGAGTCATTCATTTTTGGTACTGTTTTAATGTCAAGAACATATGACGTGATAAAGTGGCCACTCTTTACTGTAACCCATAGATTGAGAAGCTGTTTGAGGCTCACATTCATGAATCTGGTAGCTGTAGAAAAGCACGTAGAGTTATGAATTAATGTAGCCATCTGAAACTATTGTGAGACAGTGCTGTGTATCAGAGAGAGACAGGCTAAGAGAAAAGGGTCCCTCAGAGGGTCCCATTGTGTCTTGAGGTGAGGTGAGCTGCCCCCTACTACTTGCCAATGCTGGATCTGGAGGTGGTGCCTGAGAGATCACTCGGAAATGAGCAATGGGAATTCGCCTTAGGTGAGTTTTACAACAGCTTTTCTTTCAAGTACATATACAGGAAGACAATGAGACTACAAGCCATTCATTAATGTTTGAAGTCACGTTTAAAATGATTTTCCTGGCATGTTCGTGTTGTTGTTGGCTGTTAATTGCTGAGGCTCCTTAAGAAATACTGTTGCTTCTCATGTGTGCATGTGTTTACATGTATTCTTTTTCAGGGATGCCATTGGCCCAGGCCATCTCTATTCTGCAGAAACACTGCCGCATCATAAAAAATGTCCAGGTGCTATATAGTGAACAGGTAAGATGGCCTGTCTTTAATCCGTGCTCTCTCGTGCACACACATAAATGTTAATCAGCTTGTTCAAGAATCCCCTGTTAGGCAGCAGAACAAGGTCTGCAAGTTTTTTTTGGAGGATTTCCTGTGTGGCAACAGTAGTTCCAGTTGCTTTAAAACCATGAATATTTATCTTCATATTAGCTTATCCCAGATCTGTTAGTATTGCAGTGGATATACGCCAATTAAAAATACTGAATATATGTTTGAGATCATTTAGAAGTAGTGTTGCCATTATGTAGCTTGTCCACTAGAGAGCGCTGATAAAAATGTCTTGCTCATTAATAGATCTCAATCAAAAAATGTGTTTATTTAATGTATGAATATAAAATTTATACAGGCCAAGATTTTATTTTAATCAGATGTCAGCCTCAAAGATCCAGAATCAGTCAGGCTATATTTAAATTCTATCTTCAGGTTCAGCAGCTATAAATAAATTGAGTCAGGGAGGCTGTTTTTTAAAACACAATGAATCGTTGATTCAAGATATATTCAAGAGCAACTAGAAGCAGTTGTCCATGTTAACATGGAACAGTCCATTTTTTGTCTGGTTTAAAAATATGTGCAGCCGTAGTCTTGGTCCGTGCCTTGCTTCAAAAACAGTAGATTTAGATTGTTCGCTTATCTGTTCATGAGGATGGGTCTGTTAATGAACTTTGTTTATCTCCCTCCAGACGCCACTCAGCCATGACCTCATACTGAACTTGACTCAGGATGGGATTAAACTGCTGTTTGATGCCACAAATCAGAGACTCAAGGTGATTTTTTAAATTATTAGATTAGGTTGGGATTAGCAGAACAAGTGGTTTGTGCCACTGAGACTAAAGCCCAAAGAGAGATCCTCTGTAGTTCCTAAGAGACTGCCTCTCAATAAGGTCAGGGTCTGGATATCACATGTATACATTAGTCGATATGAGACAGATATTTTCACAGACCTGAACTTGGAATTGCACTACAGATATTAATGAGAGAGGGCTGTGGTATTTCGCCACAGTTATTAAGCTGCAGCAGCTCACCGAGGTTGCAAAATCTCTTCCATTTCTAGGTAATTAGCAAAAATATTTGCATTAGACTCCCTTTGCCTTGTTAATGACATTCAACTAACCATCTGTTTTGTACCCTAACTTTGTCCGTCTTTCTGAGTGACAGGTGATTGAAGTGTATGACCTGAGCAAAGTCAAGTTGAAATACTGGTGAGTAGAGATACATACATATATATATATATATATTTAATGTCAAATCAAAGGGGTGTACAAACCTGTTGAATAACAGCAGATTTTTGCAAGGATGAAAGCCATCTATTGTTATAAGGTCTCTATCTAAGGGCACAGATTTATACAGTATAATGGTCATTATGTGTCTTTGCTGTCCATTTTATGTGTCTCTGGAGATTGTTATAGGCACACAGCTACTTAGTGAAAGATGTCATAGAAATAGAGTCCAGGCCTGTCGTGCCCACAGCTGTTGTTGTGACACCCGCGCTTTCACAGAAATCTGATGAAACCAAACTAAAGTCTGTAACAACAGTACTTCAGAGAATGATTTCCCCTATACACAAAAACCTATTGGTCAATTTATATTGATTAAATGGCCATGCAGCCAATCACAGCCATTTGGCTATCCCACCTGGCCAGGGAAGGGTAACAGTTGTAGTCCGGTACGTGCTTCTGTCACTCGCTGGCTGTGAGTTAGATTAAGAACAAATTAGAGGATTGAAATGGCTTTTTAACTAGTTAGTAATGTAATATCTTGCTATGTATTAATGAAAGGTGCTGTGTGAGTAATTGATATAGCCGAGTTGGACACCATAGCTTGGTGGCATTTTCAGTTTAGAGTAGGGATAAACGATATGGTTTTTTCCAGAGCCGATACCGATTATTAGCAATCGAGGAGACCAAGAACCGATATTTGGATCTGAATTTACAATAACCATTAATGGAATGGACTAACTACAATTTACTCATGTACTGTAATTAAGTACAATGTTGAGTTACTTGTACTTTACTTGAGTATTTCCATTTTCTGCTACTTCATACTTCCACAACATTTTGGAGGCAAATGTGGTGCTTTTTACTTTGAGTTACTAGTTACTTTGCAGATTCAGATTACTCAGTGTTGATAGGCTGTTACTCGTGATATGTAATCAGATTGTATTGTGGGCGGGATATTGAGGGAGACCACAGAGAGGATGCAGCAGTAGCATTTTAGAATTAATTTATTTTATCAGCAGCCAGACAAAAAAAACCCACAGATACTAATAAACAGAAAAAAGCTCAATATCAGAGCCGATAAATGGTCCGTCCCTAATACATAGGACTGTACAAGGATAATGTGGGAAAGGGTTGTTTTGTTTGTTTGTTTTAGTTATGTGAAAGCTGCTGTGTCCTTGCTATCTCCAATTGAAGAAGAGGTCCACCCACCTTTAAACTGTGGCCTTAGTTACTTTATATTTTATATGATCTGATAAGTGATGTTTCATTTTTCTGACCTATTGTTAGAAATTGTTTTGATTTCTTTCATCTTGTCGTATATAATGAGTGAAATAAGGGGGAAAAAAAGATAGTTCAAGTCTTATTTTTATATTTTTGTGAAAAAGGTGTTTTTTTTTAACAGACACTAAAGTGGTGGGGGTCCCCTAACACCGCCACACTTTAAAATTGTTTCTTAAACTCTGAGTGCGATTGTCTTTTAGTGAAATCCATTTACTTCTCTGGCAATAGCACCTCTGCTAATGCAGCACAGCCTGTATGAATGTTAATAGACATAACAATGTATGTGTCTGTGTGTGTGTGTTGTTTTTCAGTGGAGCCCATTTCAACTCTCAGGCCATTGCCCCCACAATAGAGCAAATAGACCAGTCATTTGGAGCGACGCACCCAGGAGGTACTTTACAGCACCCTGTCCCAGATGACCCTGCGTTTTGATCTCATCTGTCTCTTTCATGAAACCTTCTTCCTCTTTTCTCTCCCCTCGCTTCAGTTTACAATGCTGCAGAGCAGTTGTTCCATCTCAACTTTCGAGGACTGTCCTTCTCCTTCCAACTGGACTCATGGAATGAAGCTCCAAAATACGAGGTGAGAAGGTTTCCACAGATTTGCTTGTCGGCCTTTTAAAGAAGGGCTGAGTGATCCCTTCATGGGAATCAGAGCAGCCTTGTGATTGAAGTGAGTACCCTTCATATGGACAGTCTGAGGTCAAGCCCTGTGTCTGCCTCCAGCATGTCCCTGAAACCCTGCCAGCTTGGTGTTATGTCATGACAACATTGTGGGACTGAGTGAAGAAACCAAATGTATATTGAGAAAGTGATGCTTGCTACTGATTTATACACAAAAGATGACAGATCTACACTGACAGATCTCAAAATGCACCAAATACAAAATTCCAGTCTTGTACAGTTGAGATTTTAAAGACTCATTTCAGTGATACATAAACAGTAAAGATCTGACAGGAAGCTGCGGGACTTTGGTCAGCTCAGGCACCATAAGTTCATAATTAAATTCTCCAAGACAGCCGGCAACCTACAATTCAGACAATCTGCAAAAAGTGCATGTTCAGATGTACTTTTTGAATATATAGTGTTGAGTTGTGTGCCTTTGTTTTTGGATTGACAGTTGTCTAATTAGTCAGAAGCTCTTGTGGATCTTTTACTGTACAGCTGTTGGTGTCTTGGGTGATGCTTGGCTTGAGGCAGCTGCTCTGCCTTCTGCTTGCAGCTTGCTGCTGTGAAAGCACACATCATGTCATGATGAATTTTCTGCTCCCTTTCACAGGTTTAGCCCACCTCAGCTCACTTCATATCCCATTGACGTACATACTGTAGCTGTGATATGATTGTAACTTTGTTGATTATTTCTTCCAATCCACCAATTGAGCTGCATGTCGAGTTGCTTGAATGGTTTTGCATGGTTCACTGAAACGACAGCTTGTGCTTGCGTGTCATCTGGTTCTAATCGTCAACACTCAATTGCGGTTTGTTTCCTGTTTGTCATGAGTGTGTAAGATGACAGAGAGATGCGTTTGAGATTCTTTGTGAGATGAGTGTTTTTTTAGATAGAACTGATACACTGAGAATAAATAAAAACACAGAAGGGTTGCATTATGTTCAGAACATATTCAGAGCCTGTTGCCTTTTCCACATTTGGTGGTAATTGTTTTTTTTCCTATAACACAATACACCATAATGACAAAAGGAAAAATCCTGTGAACGTCTGGTCACAATCTCAAGTTGGATTAAAATATAGTGTCACCAGTCAGTGGAAACGTTGAGTTTTTCCCACTGAAATGTGGGTATTTAGGTCAGTCAGTGCGCTATGAGATGTTTTAATCCTTTTATTTATTATTAATCCCATAATAATGAATTATTTCACATCCATATGTACTTTCTGTAAAACATTAATTTGTTGCGCAGTGTCTTCTTAATATGTACACACAAACACAGTATTTACCAGTCCTGTACTACTTTCAGTTGTTTTGCCTTGGCAGCCTAACTTTGCCATGGGTTTGGCCTCCCTGCAGATTCCACACGGGGCCATGGTCAAGAGGATGCACATTTACACTGGCAACAACCTGCAAGAAACAAGGTAACACACGTGTATGTTACTAAGAAACAAACAAATGAGACCAGAAACATCTCTCAAATGGCAGCATTAGAGCACTCTGGACCCTGTAAGAATGACAAACTGGTATTTGTGAAGGCACTGGATGTCATTGATTATTGGCTATTAATGTGATAGAGCAGGAACAATGTGAATTTCATTAGCTCACAGTTTTGATGTTTTTTCTTTGATATAGTTGCTGTTTTATTGTTTTTGCGTATAGATTAATGCCTTTTAGTTTGAGATCCTTATTTCACGACTTTGTGGAGTCTCGTCAGTTTAATATGTGACAACCTGAGTAAATGTGTGTAGAACGACAACAACAAAAACAAGGGAGAGACCCACATGCACACACACACTGTTGTTCTCTCTGTTGTCAGAGCTCCAGTGATGCCGTTGGCTTGTTTCCTTGGTAACATCTATGCAGAGTGCGTGGATGTCCTGAGAGACCAGGCAGGGCCTCTGGGGCTCAAACTCCGCCTTCTCACTGCAGGTAACATATGTCTGTGTGTCTTGAGGAGATTTGTGATTAGAGCATATTTCCCAGGATGTTTTCCACACATTTCCTCATATCTACATTTTGATTCACAGGATGTTTTTATGCCTCTGCGCTGGCCAATAGCTGTGAGACATTATGTTTTCAGGTTGTCCATACGTCCATCCATCCCATTATTGTGAACGCGATATCTCAGGAATAACTTGACAGAAATTCTTCAAATTTGGCACAAACATTCACTTGGACTCGAGGATGAACTAATCAGATTTTGGTGGTCAAAGGTCACAGGTCAAGGTCACTGTGACCTATTAAACGATTATGCTAATTATGACAACAATTTACACAAACTGTGCTGATAATACGTAGATCTTCTGTGCTGCTGGATTGAACATGTGTGTGAGGAAGCCTTGTTTCAGAATCTGTAGCTTCTTTGTAGCAACATCCATATTTGAAGCATTGTAGTCCACCACAAGCTCTTTGATTTTGCTGATATTGAGCTTCAGGTGATTGTTTTTGCACCATGTGACCAAGCTCTCTATCAGTCACTACATATATTATGAATCTGGTCAGACATGGATGGAAACTACAACTTCACTGGGGTGCGGAGGTATACAACTGCGAGGTGGTAATTCTCGTTTTCTCTTGCTTCCAGACTATACTTGACATTTCTACCACAATCTGTACTACTGCCGGAAGGTTGGCACTAAACAGGAAATCATTGAACACAATTTTCAACAATTTCTTCAACATTTTTGTTACATATTTTAATAATATTTAAAACAAAAAGGCTACTATATATTAGCCATATTGTTTGCACTAAATTGTCTATCTCCACTCTACCCTATCCTTAAACAATATAACGAAACATTAAAGTCCCTGTAAAGCAAAAGTAAATATGAGTTTTGAGTTTGTCACACCACAGAAAAATGTGTTATTAACCACCCAGCCAAATTTGAATGGTTAAAAAAGTCGCAGAGTATATAAAATTAGGTTTCAAAATCTTGACAAAATAAGCAGTATTCTCTGCTCTGAGACGCTGGGGGTGTGTCCGCTGAGCTGAAACCTGAACACACACACACTCTTCTCTCTCTCTCTCTCTCTCTCTCTCTCTCTCTCTCTCTCTCACTCACTCACTCACTCACTCACTCACTCACTCACTCACTCACTCACTCACTCACTCACTCACACACACACACACACACTCTTCTCTCTCTCTTACACACGCACACACTACAGTGCGGCTCGGGCCGTATTATTCTGACCGAACCCGACCAAGTCCGAGACAGTAGTAACCGAGCCCGGTCCGAACCCGACAGGCTTTCTGATTATTTATGTCCGAACCCAACCAGAGCCCGACGCAGTTTGTTACCTGACATGCACTCATTGTTATCTTAGATGAAGCTTGTCTGTTTACTCTGATTACACATGGACAGTGTAAAAATGACCATCAAAAGGCTGCTGGCATGCACACACACACTGTACACACAGCACACACACATACTCAATAGAAACTGCTCCGTTATCATCCGCATTGACGACTAAATCGAAATGCCACACAAG
>JBBPCS010005835.1:0-10210 GCA_037974645.1 Hollardia meadi
GTGTGTGTGTGTGTGTGTGTGTGTGTGTGTGTGTGTGTGTGTGTGTGTGTGTGTGTGTGTGTGTGTGTGCGTAAGCAGGTGTGTTTGTGTGGGTGCTTGCTTTACAGTACTATGTGCACTTGAGCGAGCAGGCTGATATGTTTGAGTGATACTTTGTATTCCTGCTGGGTTTTCTTTTCGGGCGTGTGTTTCTTTAGCTCTCACAACTGCACCCGCGGACACCCGACAGGGAGGCCTTGCCCTCACAGCGGGAGTGCTGGGAATTCTAATGCTGGAATGAAACCAGCAAAGAGGTAAAAGGACAATCTGTTGCAAGACCTCCTCCCACACACACCTTCTAAATTCAACATGAGGCCTTTTACTCCGACACACTCAGTTTTGCGGAGACATGAATATACATTTAGCTGCAACATGAATAACTAGGGCGAGTGGAGTGGCGAGGTGATGGGGCCTGCCGCCTATCACCCGCCTCCCCTGTAGTTAAACAGCATTCAGCATAACTTATGCGAGTGCCAATCACTCCAAATGAAAAGTGCAAATTAAACTCTCACGCTCAAATGCGTAATTAGACCTCTGACTTGGCAGTGGAGCGTGAACGATTGAGGGTGGAGAGATGAGTGCCCATGCAGTATTTTTGTTTTTTTGCTTGTAGATGTAGTTACACACACAATATTATTGCACTGCTGTAGAGTGAAGAGTCAGAAATAAAGTCACATTGTGTGTTTTCACCTGACATGCAAAGCAGATATTCCTCTTCACAAAGAACAAGTGCAAACCACTTTTTTATATTTCCAATCAGTGTTTCGTACATATTGTCACGTTCAGGGCTTCCTAGACCAGAATGTGCACGTAGCGAGTACGAGCTATAAAGGGCTTTAGACCCAAATAATAAAGTCATGACCAACAGAAAGCTGCTCCCAGCCAGGCTGAAGAAGGACACGATAGCCAGGCGGCTAACGTTGCTGGCTAAGAGGTAGCTAGCGTCAGTGAAGGAGCCACCGCCACATGTGAAAAAGGATGATGTCAATAATAAAGACGTTCTGCATGTGTTTATGTAGGAGAGAGAGCCCTCGCATGCTTTGATATGAATAAAGCAGATTTGTTGACTGGACCTTTTCAGGGGTTTCTGACATTTCTGTCTGGTCACATTACATGCATGATACGTGAGATTTTACAGTAAGAAACGTATTAAACCGTTAAATGTAAATCATCTGTCCATAAACCTCTACATATGCAAAACGAAACGTATTCATACAGCTTTGAGATGCTGCACCATCTGTGTTTACTGAGCTCCTGCAGTTGACATCGGAGCCCCTAACAGACAAAAAGAAGCTATTTTTAGTCAAGCCGGCGTATAAGTACATTAACACTGACCAGTGAGGTAGCTGCAGATGAAAACATTTTGACTATGCTCGAAACACTTAAAATATTTTGCAGAAAACTGCACAAATAGTGGCAGCTGGGATTGGCTTCAGCCCCATCATGACCTTTTAAAGGATAAGTGGTATAGCTAATGGATGGATGGATGCAAATAATGGAAGAAATGCCAAACACACTTTAGAATTCCACATCCAATAAACCAAGTAAATCAAACAAATCCAACCGAGATCACGAGGCTTTGCTGTGAATATTTTATAAATGATGGCTTTCATTTTTCATAAATGTTTAATAAAAACACAAAATTGTTTCCTGAGATCTGAGAGCATGGCAACATTGCTAAAGAAACATAAGCTGACCATCATGGAGGTTGTAAACAAGCTAACAGTTTAGCCACATTAGCTTCCATGTCATCATGGAGGTTAGCACTCCTGTAATGTCACTAATAATCTGTTATTGCACAGGAAAAGTGTGTGCACACAACAGGAGAATTTAAAGTCTGTAAGCTGTGATGGATGTTGAACACGGACAGTGGGGTTTCTAACGTCATAGTGGCCACACTCAATACGGCAGCTTCCCGTAGCATCGCATTATGCCGGAGTTCACCGTTACCCTACCAAAACAATTATCTGTACCTGTAGCCATACTCAGACTGGACGGGGCTTTAACCCTGAAGTGGGTTAGGGAAGGAAGTGGGGGGTTGTCAAAGTAACTCAGCTGAAGATATTCTACAAACCGAGGTAGGAGCGAGCTGCTGGAAGAACATGAAGAAGCAGAGTAAAGATTTGCGAGCTGTTTATAATCCCTGCGACGATGGCGTCTGTGCAGTCTGTGTAGGGGAGGAGGCGGAGCTTTGTGTTTAGCTGAGCGAGTATCTCGGAACCATGAATGTATCATTTAGGAAGTAAACCAGGAAGCTAGAAAACGTTTTTGGCGTATGCGCCAGCCAGCAATTCTCATTGGATTGAATAGGTGCCATCTTTGTGTCCGGTATCTAGTTCTTCTATTACATCAATGCTTCGGAAGGGTGTGGACACAGCTACCCACTGAGAATTTTCCTTTACCACGAGTACGGATATTGCAACCCGTTCTCATCCCAGGTCGTCAGATGCCACCCTTCGTCACGTGCGCCTCGCGTCTCGTCCACCCACAAAAGGTACCATTTAGCATCTGTGTGCGACACACTAAGCCTTACTGCCACAAAGCCTTTCCAATGTGCTTAGCATGAAACGTATTAACACATACAGTATCCCATACCTGAAACTCATTGAATATGGCAAGCAGTTGAGATATCACTACAACATAAAATACATGACATCTCTGAAAATGCAATTATTTGTCCTTTAATCACCTTTATAGAAGTGATTCTAAGAGAAGCACTCATCACTTTGTGTCAAATGGCTACAAACAAACTAAAAGCAACATTTCATTCAAAAGGAACAAGTATCATTTATAGGAGCACAAAGATAAATTGAGTTAACTTTAACAACACTGTTTCCAGTCAAAACTGACAATATAATGGTGTCTCTTTCTGTGGCAGAGGCTCTCTGTGAAGCCACTGCCTTGGAAACAGAAGCCCTGGAGACAACGGGGAGCTGATTAGAGAGAGACAGCTTGTCTCCGATCAAACCCAGTGTCTTTGTCTGTTTACAGGTCCAGAGAGCTCTCCACACTGACCTGCAGTATCCATATCCACATTTGCAACTGGCGCTAAAATTCAAAGCCAGTTGAAAAAAACACGTTTGTTGAGAAGGTGTCACACAGACTCTGCATCTGGGACCAAACTGTGCTTCTTCTGAACCGTCGTTCACAGCATCCGCTTGAAATTCAGAATTATGTGAAATTCCCATGATTTACTGTGATGGACAGCTTGCTTGACAGAGGCGTCGTGACCCGTCGAGGCCTCGGGCATCTTGTAAAGCGAGTCGATGATTAAAAAAAGAATCGCACACGAATGCTACAATACCAGGCCAAAAAAACCAAATGTATTCTGATGATATGCAGTACACACAGACACAGACAGAGTCCATCCTTTAACAAGTAATTGAGGTTGTAAAAGGTTAGCATATGTGGATCTTCTAAAATTACATAATGGTCAGTGTGATATGAATTATTTTTATACCATGGAGCTTCTGGTGTTATTTCTGTGGATTAAACAAACAGGATATGTTGTGTCAGTTACTGACATGTAGATTGGCTTTGAGGACAGAGCCAAGCTAGCTGTTTCCAGTCTGTCTCTTCTTTTAATATGTTCTAAATTAACGTTACAATGCGGGCTACGCTCCGCTGACTGCCTTGTTCCATGAGTGTGACGGTCACGTGAATGACGCAGGTTACGACACGCTAACGTTAGGCGAACCCTCAGCTTTGCCTGGTAAATGTTAGTTCCAGGACTCACCAAACACATTTACAAAGACCGGCCTGTGTGTCACAGCACCGCTGAGTATTTAAGCCTCTCTCTCTTTTGAATTGTTGTCTGTGAGCTTCTGTAAATCCTGCTGCTTCTCATGGTAAAAATTCTCAGTCTCGAAACAATTTACCTTGATCCGCGTCTCATGTCGTGTTGGGTCCTTGAATTTAAGGGAATTTGGCCTGAAAAGTCCTTAAAAAAAACCTTTCAAGGGCAGGACCTTTCCATTTGGGGATAAATCATCAATAAATCCCATGATAAAACCAAAACCAATATTGAATGTATCCAAAACCCACATATAGAATTCTTCTGTGCCACTGAGCTCCGCTGTTAAAGCTATTAAGAACATATCAGTGAGCAACACTTTTACTCTGGATGACATATTCCTTCATTATTATGAAGACTCAGATCTTTAACTGAAGTAAAAGTACCAAGAGATACTTTGTTACAAGTAAAAGTCCTGCATTCAAAATTAGACTTCAGTAAAACTACTAAAGTAGCATCAAAATGTGCTCACAGTACCAAAAGTAAAAGTACTCATTATGCAGAATGACCCATTTCAGAATCATGTAGATTATATTATTGGATTGTAAATCACTGACAAAATAAACTTTAATGTTGCACCTAGGTGGAGACAGTTTTAACTGCTGTTTACAGTTTATGTTCAATCAACTAAAATCCATCATCATTTATTAGATTCATTATATTTTGTATAAATAATCTGGATCTGTAAAGTAACTAAAGTTAAATTAAATAAATGTAGTGGAGTAATAAAGCGCAATGTTTGCCTCGGAGATGTAGTGGAGTGGAAGTCTACAAGTACCACAACTGTACTTGACTAAATGTACTTAGTTACATTCCATCACTGAGGAAGACACACACTGTAGATTATTTTAATATAATCCCACATACACCGTCCTGTTGCCCCAAATACTCACTAGAGCACCAAACATGTGTTAATCCGCTGCTGAAAATAGTGCCAGACAAATACAGCAGTACCTCCTGTTTGCAGGGCCGTAAATATAGACAGTGCAGCTGCACTGGGGCCCCTGGGGTGGTGGGGCCCAAAGACACATCAAAAGAGGCAGGGGCAATCTATAACTAAACTATATTCTTATTTTACATACATTATAGAGCAGAAATAAACAATAAAAACTGATAAATTAAATAAACAATTTATATGATTGCTACCAGATGGATAGCCAGGTTCTAAATTATTATAGTACGCTGGCTAATAGCCTAGTAGATAGTAGGCAGGATATTCTTCTTCTACCTCTTCCCTAACCCTAACTCTTCTTCTACATAAATAGTAACTAGCATGCATTAGGGCCCATCATAACAGTGTGCACTGGGGCCCTTCGTGAGCCAACTCTGTAAGACAAATAAAGAAAAACACCAGCCTCATCCTTTCAATGTGGCTTGGTGCCATTCTAGAGTGACTCAAGATGAAGTGATCTTTCAGATTAATGACTGTATACAAGTCTGTGTTATACAAATCCACATGCAAATGTCTGGTGTTTGAGATGACGAGAGATTAAGATTTCCCATCATCCTGTTGTGCATGCCACAGGTGCATGCAAATATCAAGCCACAGGCTGCACACACACACACACACACACAGAGAGACACACACTCCACCACACACAGTCACAGATCAGAAGCGAGTGTGTGCGAGCTCACGGGCAGCGGGAAATGTAACATTAACACACACGCACATGCTCGGAGACACACACAGGCTGGGCTTTATTTTGGCATGCTGCTCTGCGGTGAGCCGTGTGAGGGTTTTAGGGGGATTGGACGGTGTTGACTTTGCCGTGAACCCGCAGAGCCTCTGCGCTCTCGCAGCTGCCTCCCTCATCATTTGCGGAGGGCCTCCAATCACGGTGGAAAATCAGGGCTGAGGAGGACGGAAGATATATCACTCCTCCTCCTCCTCCATTCCCTCTCCTCCACTCCCTCCGTCTCCCCTTATAGTGCACTCTCCAACTGAGAGGGGGGGGGGGTTATTGCCTCTTGTTCAAGGCAGTTGCCATAACTCACATTTCTTTGAGTTTATCTAATATTCCAATTATACTGCTGCATATTTGACAGCCCCTATTTTTAAGAGCACTTCTCAAGGGCACCACTGCAGCTCAGTCATTTCTTGGCTGGTGAATTATAGCAGCGATTCTGGCTGTGACAGTTCTGTCACATCATAGCTTACTGACTTTTAAACTTAACTTGTCTTTCTTAACAGTGGAAAGTTTTCCTTCTGACATTTTATTTTCTACAGTAAATACAGCATTTCATATAATAAAGTAAATAAAATAAAATAAAATAAAACACGGGAAGTTAAGAGTTTTCCTGATGTAATTAAAGGAACGACCCGGTTACTGAAGATAATCCACAGACCTTGTTGTGAGCAGTTTCATGGAGGAACTATTTTCTTTCCGTATCACAGCGCAGAAGGAAACGTGCATCTACTCACGGACGAGAGGCTCGTGCTTTGATGAGGCGGGACGTAAACATGAATGCCGTCCTCCTCGGCTTAGTTAGCTCTCGTCCACTCACACCAAAATAATCTAGATGGGTAAAAGGAAAAATATGCATTTTTGATTTTGGGGTGACCTGTTCCTTTAAGTTAATTTGGCCTGAGAAAAGGGGTCATTATACCTTTGTAGAAATCCTTAACCAACAACGAGCAGGTGACATCCGTGGGAAACATGATTTTGTTCAAATAGAAGTTTGGGTTCGCTGTTATCTGCTTTATCTGAGATGTTGCAAGAGCAAAATTTGATTCAGGGCTGCAGAGTTTGTTGGTAGTTGCAAAGCAGTTTCTGCAGAGAGAGAAATGTATTCTCACACACAATCCGTCACAAACATTATATTGTTTTTGTCCAAAAGGCATCTTTGACGAATCTTATGGACATCAAGTGTTCCCAAAACATCTTCCCTCCAGCGGTTTCTGCCCGAATGGGTTAAAAGCTGACACAGGAATGATATAAGTAAAATGATAAACTTGTGTAAAAGTAAGAGTTTTGTCCAGTTCAGACTGAATTCCTACGCTGACATGCTCAGATAACCAGGCCCTTTGGGAAGAAAACATCTTATAGAATATAAAAATATAGCCACAAAACTTTTCTCTTCTTTCTCCTCTTATTTCTGTCACTTTTCCCTGTGTTTCCAGTGTTCCCATTCATTGGATGGAGAGCAACTGGAATCCTTGGAGTGTTCTTCTTGTCTTGTGCGACTATTTCAAGCAGCAGCTTTCATCTCTGTCTCTTCCCAGATGTTAGCTTAAGGCTCTGGAGTTGAGTGCTCCGCTGAGGATGAGGAGTCTGGAATGATAGAAATATGGTTTCTTCTATGTTTTCTCTGCTAAAAAGCTTTTTTTGGGGGGTCTTACTTGAATCTAGGGTCAAAGGATAGAGTGTGTTGTACAAATTTTAAAGCCCACTGAGGCATTGTGAGTTGTGATTTTGGGCTGTATAAATAAAACTGACTTGACTTTATTAGACCGAGTGGTGAAGGTTAGAGAGCAAACTCAACAGTGTTTTTGTCGACATGTTATGTCCAAGAAATAAGGTCTTTGGTACATACAGTATGTTCATAGGTTAATTGTGAGAAAATGTGCACAGAGATGTAAAAGGCTCATACCGGGGACAAGAGTAAGACATACAGAGTAAAAGATACGCAAAACAACTATAAATACAAGTAAAACTACAACAAAAACTGCGTTTATTGTAGTCACTTTACTTCTCTTTATGATAGCCGCCACATGGCCATCCATGCACCGTGTGAGCGTGTGGTTTGTAGTTGTTTTGTGTCTCTTTGGAGTCTTTTAATGTCTCTTTGTGGTCATTGTGCTACTCTTTGTAGTTATTCTAACAAGAAATGTTACCAGTTACTACAAACATCGTAGTAATCTGCCTCAGGTGCCCAATGACCATTTAGGCCCCAGCAGGCCTGTTCCATCTATAGCCCTTTTTACACCGAGATTGCGCAATATTACCGAAATGAAGACCCTTCTCTACGCCGCTTTTGTTTAATTACACTGAACAAAGCAGTGGTGTAATTACACCACCCCAAAGTGGGATTTTATATAGCAAGCTGGCGTTCCACAATTAAAAGAGGTGTGACGAGTAACACAGCATTTAACAGTCATTTACTGTCCGTTATGTGGCGGATGATCTCATCCTCTGCTCGAAGGGTAAGTAGCTCCTGAACATCTTGTTATTTCCCCAATTTACAGTAATTTTCAGTTGTTTTTCTTCTTCTTTGAGTTAGCTGCTAACGGCTGCTAGCTGCTTTCAAATCTCCCGGTTGAGAGTCGCACATAAACCACGTCGACAAAACGTCACAGCCCTGTCTCGTCGTTCCTCCTCGCCGGCTCACATCGTTTACACAGACGTTGATTCGGTGCTGTTACTACCTCCGCTGCCGTCTCAGAGGAGGAACAACTTTGACCTCCATTATGCCTCCGTGATGTTTATACAGTTGGGCAAGGTGCAACAGAGGCGCAACAGGCCTGCACTGAACGATGCCCCCAAGCGCTGTGCTCCATGAAGCTCTGAAATTTGATGCAGAACGTTACCATTTTAATTCAATTTTATAAGCAAGGGACATGAGCTGCATGTTAAATCTGTGGTAATCAAGCATTCTTGAAGTGATGAGGTTCGGATTGATAGGAACAAAAATCATCTGTAGGCCTGACCATGCTCCAGGCCTGAAATTGAACTGGTAGGGAAGCCAACAGGGTTGACAGCACTGGCCCTTTTCCAAGGTCTTACCACTGAAGGTATGTTTCCTCTAGCGTTTGGCATTGATACATGATCAGGTCTCCAGCCTGCAGTTGCCGCCTCTCTAAAACCGAGGCTTAGGTCCGACTAAGCAAGACATATCTTTTGCTCATTCACTGCCCGAAAACCCAGGAGACAAGAAGTAGAGAAATGATCTATTTCAATTCATAATGAAAGCCAGCGCACGGTTCTGTTCAGTTGCAATTTGTTGAGCAGATCAGTGAAATTCACGCTCTTTGTCACAGCAAAAACCAAACCGATTTACAGCAGAGAGGCCGAAAACAAGAGGGAGCACTGCAGACAAGAAGGAATAGTCTGGGATTTATTTGTACATTCACTGGTGGTCAAGGAAAATAGACACCAGCTTCCATTTTGGATTTTTTTCCCCCCACTCCTGACTATCATACACGACTCGCTGACCTTCTCTGGTAACCATCGGCTGCAGGCAGACGAGAGATTCTCGTAGATGGGAGAAGCATGCCTGGGGTGGATATATAGAAGTGGAGAAGCTGTTTCTTTGCTTCTCTCATTTACTTTCATACCTGAGAGGTGGCTTATAAGCCACTCAGACCACAGGGCCAATTTCAGGTGCAATTTCCTGGCTGGCCAAAAGCAGCTGTGCTCGGAACCTGGAGACGAGCGGTGTAATATAAAAGCAAATGGAGCAAGGCTTGAACTCTTGTCCATTTAGGCTCACATGTGGTCACATTTCATGGGAAAATGAGAATATAAAATGTCAAGGATTTCTCAGAACACACTATTCTTTCCAGAAGCGGAATGTATGGATACTATTGGGTCAGAATGCAGCCTTTTGTATTCCCATAACCGTCAAATTTTAAAGTCTAGACCATTAAAAAGCAAAAAAGAAAAGTCCCAGAACACTTACTGAGGTTTGTTGTGTCTGGCACCTGTACGTTTGTTTTGCACGGCTCCGCTGGCTCCCTTCCTTGTCCTTATGGTCAAGGTCTGTGGTAATGTCATGCAAATTAGATGCAAGGGGCGGTTTACTCAACATGTCTGGACCTAACTGTTACAACTCACCTTTAATTTAGTCTGACACATCAGCCAGCTAGAGCATCAAAGCCAACTGCAGCATTTGCTAAGTCATTTCCAAGTCGGGTCCCAAGACCGGGGACCCTCCCCGAGTTGTTGCCGGCTGGTTGGCCCAGGGGCTGTCTAGCTGACCTACTAATCAGCCAGCTATTCCCTGAATAGAAATGAGCCACCCTGGAGTTCTGTGTCAGCAGTTCTGTAAGGGGGAGAAATGTCCTAGCTCTGCAAATCAAAAGACACAAACATGATTTTTCCAATCCCTGTGACCAAAAACTTGAAGTTAATATGAAGCAAAGCCACCATGAAAGGAAATTTATCATTAGCATTTACAGTTTAACACATTAATATGTAAAATAGAAGGAAGGATGTAAGAAAAATCAAATGTCATTAAACAATAGGGGCTATTTGTAAGATATGGCCATAATTTTAGTTTAAAACGTTTTAAAAATGAACCAACATTATCGACAGAATGTGAAGAAACAGCAGTGTTGACGTTATGTCAAAGACGTCTATGTATTGTGCTGCAGAGATATCTACTGAAGTTAGCATGCTAACCAGCTAGCCCCGGCCCGTCCTGTCTGTAATACCACTT
>JBBPCS010005836.1:0-10210 GCA_037974645.1 Hollardia meadi
ACACACACACACACACACACACACACACACACACACACACACACACACACACACACACACACACACACACAGTGAGATATGCTTTATGAAATGTAGTAAAAAAAAATTTGCGACAGAGGCCTTAGAGTCCGTCATTGTAATATCTGCTGTTATCTATGGGCAGCCGGCGCTAAATGGGGCATTCAGTGGCTCTTCAAAGCCCTCGTTTCTGCAGGGCAACTCGGGCTGCATTGTTAGTGTTTTAATTAGAACTGCTTCTTGCCTGCTCTCTGAGATCCACCCAGTCTCAACATCAAAGCACTGCTCTGAATAATGATGTACCCCTCCATGCCTCAGGTACAGCCTGAATCTCAGAGCCACCACCTCCTCCTCCTCCTCCTCCTCACCTCCCTCCCTCCAACCCTCCCTCCACACCTCTCTGTACCGCTCTGCTTCCCAATTTACTGCTATTTCTCTGCGTGCTGACATAACACTATTTTGTTGTGTTCAGGGCAGCAAGTTGGCGGTAAGCTTTCTGTGTTTGTGCTCGATGTGTCCAATAGCTTGGTGGTTACATCAGCCTCAAAGGACGAATACATTTATCCTGTAAGTACAGTATGTCCTGTAATCACAAATCGGTTTGAGTGAGGTTTTAACGCCACAAAACTCTAGTTTCCAAATGTCAAGGTAACATTTGTGAAAGGCAAGGTGCAATTTTGATTTGAAATCATAACAGCTGCTGAGCTGTCAACAGATCCACCTCCATGGCAACTGAGCAAACTGATGAAGACCATGCAATATGGGTGAAAGCTCGGGATAAAGCTTGTAAACCTACTTTGAGTTGGGATCATTTTGTCAAAAATAACATTGGCTTGCAGTAACGTCACGTAATTACATAACTCCCAATGGGAGAGATCAAACGTTCCTTTGTGTCTGTAAAATGCAGAAAATCAGACGACCACTTCAGCTTCATGTGTGACCGTCCCTGCTCTTCTATGTTCTTGTTTTGATTAATTATTTAAATTTTTACATAATAAAGGCCATCAGACTGCTTGGGTTGTTTGTTTTTTTTATCAGGATCTCTTGTATAAAAGATAATACACATGGTCAAATTTAGTAAATGAACACAGCTACCTTTGTAACGGGAGGAAGCTACATAACGCCCCTATGAAAAGTTTTATCCACAGTCACAAGTGACGTGAGTTACACTTCAGGAATTCGGAATATATTGAACTGATGACGTTAAACTCTTTCAAACATTAACTTGTATAATCTGACCTCCGTCTCATACTGACTTTCGCTGCCATTCCTGTGCTGACTCACAGCTGCATTCCTCGCACGCTCCTTCTGTAAACATTCACAAGAATGAGGAAAAACCAGAGTCTCATAAAATATAGAGGTTATGTAATGTCTTGAATCATGGTGTGCTCAGCTGATCATGCACTAGATGTGACAACCATTACAGCAAATCACATTTTAATGAGTTCAAAACATAGCATTAATCTAGGAAACGGCGCGCAATTATGCAATTAACCTCGGTTGCATTGCATTGTGTGTTGTATTCAAAGCAGGTCATGGACCATCCTCTAGTCAGACGGCAGCTCATTGTGGGAGCTAATTTTAAAATCTGATTTACATAAAGCTGGAAGGCTTACTTAAATAGGCACAGTCTACTTCATGCAATCCTTTGGCTGACATGGGCTCTACTTTGCCAGCCACAAGCTGAAGTAAAGATAGATGTTTGGACATGTCAGATACATCTGCCACTGTTATCCAAGGAGGTCTAGGTCTCTGGCCTCCATTCTTTGTTGGCAGCATTTGACTGTGTCAGTTAGAACATTTTACAAGACGCCATTACAATATTTTACTTTTTTTGCTGCGATACTTACACTTTGGGTTAAGGCCGCAAAAAAGCTGAGCTCACTGAACGTCAAAGTTGGAAGACCAGTGAGCTCAGAGCTAACTAATTAGAGATGATGTAGTATTCAAGCAGTTGTAGTTGTGCTCAGAATGTATATAAATACTTTAAGAAATACACTTTATTAGTTTTTTTTGCCAAGTTAGATACTCACATCTGCACACAAAAAATATGATGCTGGAGTGAGTAGACGGCTAACTTAGCTCAGCATAGAGCTAGCCTGGCTCCAGGAAGTCCCTGCTCCTGGCCAAAATATATACCCTCTGCAAAACTGCAACTTGTCATTTTACACTTTTTAGACAAACAAGACACAAAGTGTAAATAAATAGTGTAAATAAGTGAACTTTAAAAAAGGTGCTGGTAGGCAGATTTTTTACCTTTAGACTGAGCAAGCTTTCTCCCTTCATTTGGTTTTTACGTTAGGCTAAGCTAACTGTAGCATCCTGACTGTCGCATCATATTTAACGTTAACATACAGACATGAGAGTGCATCGTCCCTCTTATCTAAGAAAAAAAGAAAAAGAGAGAACAAGCATTTCTCAAAATGTCCAACTAATCCTTTTAGAAAAGAAATAAATAAATTAGTTTCTTTCCGGTATCTTATACCTCAAGTGTTATGTAAGTAACAGGGTAATAAGGTCAACAACAAAAAAAGAAGATATTTTCTGGTAGAAATCACATTAACAAGCATTGCAGAAGGGGGTTGAAATACATAATGATTCCAATGTTCATATTCCACATCTTCTTTTGTTACAGCAAGCTTAGCAGACTAATTCCACTTTGATCACCGTGTGTTTGAATGTTTAATCTCAGGTGAAGGCGGTGTGCAGTAGGATGATAACTGCGGAGCTACAGCCAAATTAACATCTGGCCCACCCCCTTGGTCATCAGTGCTTGTTTTGTTTGTTGTTTGGATAAAGGCTTGTTACAAGGCCAAGATTAATTGCGCCAGTTGACTCGATCCAGAGCTGTGCTTGGTCGTGTATTGACGGAGGGGCTGCTTGCTGCTTGGATTGCATCACTTAAATCATCAAAGGCTGGCTGCATTAGGAGGTCACAGTGAAAGATTTGTTTTTCACTCTTTAAGGCATGCTTTTAAAAGGTTAACTGTAAACACTGTCAAAGTGCTTTCTTTCAATATAATCAGTTTCATGTCTGGAGTTTTGTGCAGCTCCAGCAGGCAGAGTCTATGTAACACAGCTTCCCACTGGGAAAAAGACCATATTCAGAGAACGGTTTATGCAAACGGGGAGGGGTGTGTGGGTGTGACAATGAAACAAAACCAGTGCTCTAATTGGTGCGCACCTCCCGATGAAGCTATCGAAGAATCATCAGCCCAGAGGTCACAGAGAGGATGAACCATGACGATGACATCAGAGCCTAGAGCCTAACAACAACAAACGGCATCTTGTTTCCGTGAAAACAAAGGATGTTTGTTTGCGGCCCTTTTTTCCTCTTTCTAGATTGATCCTGTGAGTTGGAAATGTGACGACACAGTCCAGTGATCTTTGTTTGTCTGGTAACAGACTCTCTCTGTGTCGGTCCACAGAGGATTGGAGTTGGGGGAGGGGTGGGGGGGCAATGCTGAGAGTGTCGAGTACTGATCACATGAGTGCCTAAAATAAAAAAGCCACATGATTCCAATCTCCAAAGAACTGAACCAATGTTGACAATAATAAGCAATATTGCAAAGCGGGAAACTGGCATTGAGAGCTTTGTCATCTGATTGAAGGAGAAAATTCAAATATTATCTCCCAGAGAGGTCTGCTGAAATCACAATGCATAATACACTTAATACACACATTCACACACATATTCTACTCACATATCAATCAATCACATATACTATTCTGTCCAGGAGGTTTCAGGAGGCTCTATAACAAAGTGAGAAACTGATCCTCACTCTTAAAATTACTATAAAATAATTCCATGGGACTCAATGCATTTTATGGGTGCCAAAATGTAATAAAAAAATGGATCAATAAATCCTCTACAGGCCGCTGTGGAAATAATATCATGAGACTCTTTGGGATTTAGTTTGAAATGGAAATTTGCATCATGACTTATTTTCAACCAGGCATGAGTGCCTCTTTAATGTCCCAGATGTCGAGGATAACAGCAGTGAGTGAATCAGCACAGTTATCCACCCTTATGAGGTTATTGTCAAACTCCTCTGAGGATAACATGACAACGATCCTGCTGCCTTCACAAGCCTCCTGTCTTCCTGCCTCTCCGCAGTTATGAGAGGAACAAGATGCAAATTGCAATGTTAGACCAAGCATGCAAATGTGAGGGGGAAATGATTTATGGAGCAATCTGTGAGTATCCCTCTTCATTAATATAGTGTCATATTGTACATGGACGAGGCTTCTCTGATGAAGTACAGAACAGGAAGACGCTGGGAATCCTGGACGATTCTTAGCACGTGCCAACCAAATAAATCAAGTATTTTTCAAGGTGTGAGCCATGAGGGATGTGTAATTACGTAAATGACGTGGCATCTTTCTCTAAAACGCATGTGACTTGAATGTAAATGGGAGCGTGGCACGTGTCTGTGCAAAGATATACGTATAGCATTTACAGCCGGCAGGGAGAGTTAATGCCAGTATGATGTCTGACATAAACATTTCAGGCATGCAGCAGCTGCTGTTACGCAGCGAGTCTAACAGATGCAGAGTGAGTAAGATTGAGTGGAGGGAGTTAGCTTTTATCGTTTCACCAAAATTAAACAAGTCTGCTACAACAAAAGCACTGCAGTATATAAAAACCGTCCCAGTGTTTCATAAATATTTGGATATCTTCAATCAAGAAATGCAAGGAGAGGATAAGAACACTACAACATTTCTTAACAATCATTTTTATTTTATTTATTGTGAAATCAAATGTCACAGGTCTTTTTCTAAATCCAACCATGCGGTTATTGTGCCAAAACTTAACAATAGTGCAGGTGATGGTAATGCACCGCAGTGTGCAGGCAAAGACGGAAAAAGAAGACTGCAAGCTAGTAAACATGAATATAAACAGTGCTGTATTCAAAATACTTTTTTAAAAATGGTTTTGCAAATGTTTTATTGAGAAGAAAGAAAATTCCACAAGGCACCTTTAATTCCCAGGGTTTGGCACACAAAGGAAAAGGACTTTTAATTACTACTTTACTACTGCTGCTACTTTAACCAACTTTTCTAACTTTTTAATTCACGGAAGCTATTGCACTCACCAAAGAAAGAAATTGGACACCTTATCTCGTAATTATGAGAAAAGAGCTCGTAATAATGAGATCAGGATCTCGTATTTGTCTAAAAGTTAAGGTTAGCTCGTCATCAGTCGTTGCCAGCCCTGCACAGGATAAAACATGGCACTGTTGCATTTAATCTGCTTTTATTTCCTTCTTGGTATGAGACACTGGGAAATATTAATGTTACTTAATGTGGATGGAATTGATATTAGTATGTCAACATATCAACAATGCGCAGGCATCTCAAGTCTTTGGGATTGTTCAAGCGGAAAGCCAAGTCTGACCAGCTGGAAGTCGCAGGAGAAGTTAAATATAATACAGGATACAGGATGCTTCATGGATAGAAATTCATTTGAAATGCATCCAGGCTGGCTCATGTATTAATGGTACTGTTGGTGGATTTTTGCGTCATATGGTTACATGCGTACTACACAAATAGTATCCCAAAGATTATCAATCATGCTTGATAGCTAAAGTCAGACATCACCATTTCCCACAGAGGTGACACCACAAAAAACCCAGTCGTAAAAAAAGCACCATCTATAAAACCTATGCCTACTCACAATGCCCATTAAAATGTAGCCTATATACATTTGAAGTAACAAGCTAAACAAGCTAACAACTTAAGCTCCTTTCCGTGGCCGTGCACTGGGTCTACTGAGCAGTGGTCACCATATGGAAGCGCCATCCTGATCTCATAATCGCGAGATCTTTTCTCGTAATTACGAGATGCTAACTCATAATTACGAGATTAGGTGTTTGTTTTTTTTCTTTGGTGAATGCAATGCGCTTCCATACTAATATAATTACCCAAGAGTCAAGTTTTATTGTTATCAATATTGACTATATTACCACTGAAGTACATCCTCCATATTTATATTGTCATGAATGTTAAAGGGTAGTAATATTAATGCCAGTGCTTGTGAACACCTTTAATGTTGCTGGAGGTTCTACTGCTGCCCATACTATTATAAAATAATAAACATATAATAATAATATTATAATATACCTTGTAGATAGAGTACATTGGTATATGATCATTAATATGACGTAAAAGATGTAAAGACTGATATAAAATTCTTTATTGATGACATCTAAGTTTCACAAGGTGTTTAGAAGCTGTTGCATGATTTTCATCTGAATTGTGTCTGGATGTGAAATGTTTGTTTGTTGGTTGTTGGTTGTTTTTGCCTTTAAAGGTAATTTTCAATGTTAAAACTCCATCTGCTGATGATCACATGCTAAATAGACTACTATGTGGACTTCCAATTTCCAATATCAAGAATGACTTCGAACTTGAAGTTGTATTTGATCAAAAAAAATGTGTCAAACTTTGAGCGTGACAGGCCATCAGCAGCCCTTCCCGTCAAGTACAAAAGACAGCCAGAAATACCGCCAATCATCAGAGACATCCATCTTTGAGCTTGTGTCTGTGGCCATCGCTCAGCCTGGTACTGTCAGCAATTCCACACACCCTCAGGATTCCCACAGCGCCATGTGGCAATGAGGGTCACATTGCATTCTGGGAGAAACTCTCAGCTAAGATCCCCTCTGGGCATGGCCCCACCCCCACAACTCCCCCAAAAATCTTGCCCGGTCTCCTCCAAATAGTCCCCGGGCCTCCAGGGCACCACACAACCCAAAATAACAGGACACATCAGCACTTTCATCTGCATCCCCGAGCAAGCTCAGACACTGCAGCAGCAGCTGTTAGACCACTCACAGGCACAGATAGAGTTCTGAAAAGTCGCTATAGTTGGCACACCCCCTTTCCCCTCCAGTGATACGAGCACAGACGGAGCCAGACTTGGATGAGAGTGCCACGCTAGGTGTGGCTGACAGAGTTGTCCTTTAGCTGTCCTTCAGCTACACACAAATATTCAAGTGAAAGAAAAAGACAATGTAATATATACATAAGAAAACAATTCGTCCTCATGTAATCAGGCTTTCGTCTTGTGAGTTAATCAGTGGCATTTAAAGGCTTATGTTCAGAGATATATATATATATCACAACATATAGTTTAATTAATTTTGTATTCATTAATTTATTTGTAAATCATGGCCTATTAAAGAAGCCACAATACAGACAGAGCTGAGAACCAGAAGAATGAGAAAGGGAAGCAATTTCTTGCTGACGTCACTATAGACAGCTTGTGTTACAAAGTATATGCTTTAAACCGAGACAATACAGGCTGTTCCCGAGTGACAGGTTGTACCACAGCACAAAAGAAACAATGAGATATGCTGTATATACAAATATATTTTACTTTATCTCTATTAAATGAAAAAAACATCATAATGTCTGCAAGGATATAAAGAGGGTAGCTCTGATCAACGTCACAGCTCGAGACTGATTAGGTTTGCTGTGGCACTTTGTGGCTCAACAGACTAAAACAGATGACTTATGTTGTAAGTTGCGACTTTGCAACAGAGCCACCGCACTGCCTGATGTATCTGAGGTCATTCTTTCACAACGCCTGATGGAGGAGTATAACCCAGCCAGTAATAACTCACAGCCAAGCTGTTTGCTGCAGGGTACAATCACTGACCTGATAACATGTGCAGTAAGGACATGGAGATTCACAGCCTTGTAAAAAGCCCATGAAGGACATACTTTGATCCAAAAGTTACATGTATTTATTCTCTCTAAGGCATCATTGAATTTTCTTTTTAAAGCAAGGTTGTACAGTAAGTCTCTGTAATCACCAAGGATAACATTGTGCCAACTCGGCTTCTCGCATTTTGTCCTAGGGCCACATTTTTGTTTTTGCGTATTTCCAAAACTAGCTCCTACAAGTAAGTGTCAAATTCAGGGCTGAAACTGTTTAGCCGCAGCAAAAACTCCAACTCAATCCCCACTAGTAATACTTTGGGCTTGATCGCGCGTTCCATGGAACGGGCTGTGTTCATTATTGGGAAGCCAGTGAGGGATCAGATCTATGCTGTGGCACTACTAGCGACTCCTGATGTTTGGCTGAGGCCCCTGTGCAGAGGTTGGCTTGGATCTAAGGGGGGGTTTAACATTAAACTTGTGTTTGTGTGCAACAGACCCTCTTGTTGATGCTCCTCTCTGGACGGAAGAGCAGTAGACTTTTATTGAGCATTTTAAATGTGAAAGAAAAAGGCTGTAACGATAAGGCTTTCTATGGACCCTGTTGCTGTGCATGCTCTCCTTGTTTCCCTAGCAACAGACATATTGACATGCTGCAGTGCTGCTGCTGGAAGTTGGCAGGCAGCCAGGAAGCCCCCTGCCTGCACACAATCTCACATTCTGTCTTTTGCCAGCACTATCACTCCAGCTTCAAGCAATTCCCATCTCACTTTTTTGTTCTCAATCTTGGTGGGTTTCTGAAACCAGCTGAACGCCAGTCTGAAGACTAATGACTTGGGTGGATTGTGTAGTGTGTGTGTGTGTGTGTGTGTGTGTGTGTGTGTGTGTGTGTGTGTGTGTGCGTGCGTGTGTGAGGGAAAGCACGACGGGGAATCAGAGCGAGTAAGAGCCCGAGAAAAACATGGAGGAGGGAGGGGCGAAGCCTGTGCCATTCAGTGCTCACATGTTAAGATGGATAGAGGGAAAGGCGAGCCTCATGTTATGTTACAAGAACATAGTAGAGGCTGGGGGGTTGGGCTCGACATCAACAGATGGATAAACCCAGGAGAAGAATGCGTGCCAAGCACCAAATGTATCAGCAGCTTGCTGGGGCATGAAAATGTCAGGTGTCAGCGGCGAGCCACGCGGTCGCTGCTATTCATACAATCCGCCATGAGCTGGATGTACACATAAGGCCTGGTGGACTGGGATGACAGGGGGTTTAAGGGTAAGAGGAGGAGGAGAGCAGGATAGATGAGCGGGTGACTCATCTCTTTATCAGACAGCCCAAGAGGAGCCTCCATGGCTCTATGTGTTCAGACAGGTTGGGCAGGGAAATGTCAACAACAGGGAGGGTTATGCATGGCTAACAACTTCATGGATGGATAAGAGCTAGCATTATCTGCAGAGTAACACACACACACTGCTGGTAAAGCCGTACTTAGACCCAGGACAAGTGTTGACTGGTAATGTTAAAATCATAGCAATGCATACCAGCCAGTGCGCGTCTTTTCAACTGCCTACTTGCTACGAGGGCATATATGACACATGCAGCTTGGAAAGGAAATTTGCAAAAGCTGACTGAAAGCAATTTAGTGGGTTCTTACATTCCAATTAGTGACTGGCTGGTGAACAAGTAACCCCATCAAAACACATCAGTTGGCATTTTGTTACACAGCCTTTTCCAAAGCCCTCAGGGTCTGTGTCAACTGCGTCCTTGTCCAGACAAAGCCTTCTAAACCCGGGATTTCATTTCCACATTGTGCCCCAGTGTCCCCCTCATTGTTGATTTTTCCACTATGTGCAAGGCCAGGGCATTTGTACCAGTCTGTTAGGCCCACGTCAAAAGAAAAAGTATCCACTGTTGACGGCTTGGCCATTCTTGTTATTCATGTCATGCCTGGTGGTTTAGTAGGGCAGGGTGCAGAATTTTCCAGAAGCAGCTGTGTGCTAGTGAAGCTGACAGTGCGCCAGCCCAAAAGGGTTTCTATCTCTCTACAAAACCCTCCCGCCCCTCCCTTACCGTCTATCGGCATGCTTGGCTTGGTGCCCGGACTTACTCAAACTCACACTCAACCAGAAATATCCGCTCTCTCCCCCTCCCTCCCCTGAACATATCCCAGTGGCTCTACAGAGAAGCTTCCATCACTCCAGATGACATTGGATGATTTTTCTTATCCCCCCCCCCCCACCCACCCCCTGCACATTCCAGCCAAAGAGCAGGACAAGGGAGGGGAGTGGCTGCCGTTTCTGCTCTGTGATTATATCATTACAGAGCAGCAGATACAGTATATCAAGCACAACCTGTCATTAGCATACTTTATTTCATGATGGCTAAATACAAGTGTGCTTTTGTTGGATCCGACCAACTGGATCGCCCTCGTGCCAGTACCGCAGAATTAAATTCAGGAATGCTTTTCCCCAGAGCTCCAAATTTGACATTAACCTTGAGCTATAAAAATCCTTCTCTTATTTACTGTACCCCCCC
>JBBPCS010005837.1:0-10208 GCA_037974645.1 Hollardia meadi
TCTTGAGGAGAGGGTTCACTCTTGCCTCTTTAAGAGAGTTAGGGAAACAGCCAGTTGATAAGGACGTGTTGATAATAATTGATAATTGATAATACAGAGAATGAGAGATGGGCAGTACTGTGAGGAGATTGCAAAATCAGAGATTGAGTTTGTAGGTAAAAGTCACAAAAGAAAAGATCAAAAGTGGCAGCTATGATTGTGTTATGCAATCAAACTCATTCAAGCATAGAGGCTGTGTTTGAGATAGTTGTGCCTCAAGCTTTTCTCCTCTCTCATTATTTCTCCTCCAGTGATGCAAGGGTTGGGTTATGCTAGAAAATAACTTATTTGTATGACATGGTGTCTGACCAAGCCCGAAGGTAAAAGTGTTTATAGCTGTTGCCAACAGCCAGGTAAAAAGCCATGAAAAGACATGAAAATAATTTAAATAAGGGGATAATAGTGAACATTTTCAGACCGTCTCTCTTAAACTGTATTCCACGATGTTGGAATGTCATTCCATTATTTTAGAGTTTTGGAGAATCCATTACAAGGAATGGTGAAACAGTTTTGTGGGGTCTTCAAAGCTTATATTTTAGGGAATTCAGGGATCAACTGAGAACTCACATGTATCTCTTATCTGTCCTGACCTCTGAAACAGCAACTACCGCAAGTGGGAAAGCGTCATATACCTTATTTGTGTGTAGGCCTTCTCTAGAATACCCACAGCAGACAGACCTCTTCACTTAATAGATAAAATGCCATTTGCAAAAGTAGGGTCAAGAAGAATGGCTTCTTAATTACCATGTTTGTTGTGGTGGTCTCATTTGTGATTGTCTGGTCCCAATATTTTCTGTCCAAGCTCTCAAATATTTCCATTGTGGTAGCAGAGGTTAAGGATACCAAACAATACCTCTGAAAAACTGTCTCTGAGTACTATTTACCCATTAAAAGCCCGTTAAAACCTCTGAAACAACAAAGCAATCATGAGTTCCTCTTGGAGTGAATATCACTTAATAACAGGATGGACAATTAATATGGCAATACTTTCACTCTACTAACTCGTATGTTGTTCCTCTTCCTCCAACTTTGTTCTCTCTCTTTCCGCAGTCTCGGTCATGGAAGTGGAGTGCGTTCGTGAGGGTTGCCAGTCAGAGACGTTGCGGCAAATGGTCGGCTCAGTGCCCGAGGGCCGGTGTTTGACGGTGGTCTTCAAAGGGCCCAGAAAGAGCCTGGATCTTCTCTGCCAGAGCCAGGAGGAGGCTCAGCACTGGGCCCGCGGCATCCGAAGACTGCAGGAGAGGGTGGAGAACATGACCCAGAAGGAGAAACTTGACCAATATCCTATTCTTTTTCATTCAGAATTGTAGAACTGTCTATACCGTGTACGGGGAGATAATTGTGCTAAGGACAAAAGCAAAAGGAACTGTCACATATATTTGGAATACTTTTGAAAGATTTTTTGTTGGAAGCCCCATAAGCCCCAAGCAAGGACCCCTAAGAGTCCCAACAGTGTGCCAACAGTGTAACACATAAAAACATATGATGATTGAAGGAAATGTTCCAAAAAACCCAGAATACAAATAAAAAATATGTATAGGAAGAATTCTTAGCTATTAGCGAGCTATTCTTTAACACCACCAACACTGTGCAGGTTCTGGTCTTGCTGCTTCCTTGACTATGTTTGTGTGTCACCTGGATTCATGCTTACCTGAGTCGAGCTGACCAAAACCACGATGATAAGATGAGCTATGATGAAATCCGGACACTGCTGCAGATGATCAACATCGACCTGAGTGACCAGTATGCCCGAAGCCTCTTCCAGGTAGTGGAACACACACACACACACACACACACAAGTACTGAGGCCCTATATCTGGGAATTCAGTCAGTAATTGTGATTTACACCGATCAGCCACAACATTAAAACTACTGACAGTTGAAATGAATAACATTGATCATCTCGCTACTGCAACATTCTGCTGGGAAAACCTGGATCCTGTCATTCATGTGGATGCCAATTGAATCAAACCATCCGCCCAAACACCCTTGCAGATCAAGCACACCCCCCATCGCACCGGCACACCTCGATAACATTGGTCCCCCAGCAGGACAGTATGTGCTGCCACACCACAAAAACTGCTCAGGAACAGCCAGACGAACATGACAAAGAGCTTAAGGTGTCCACCTGGACTCAAAATGCCCCAGATCCAAATCTGATTGAGCTACATGGGACGTGCCGATCCATGGATGCTATCGGGGAGTGCTGTTGCCATGAGGGGGTTTACTTTGTCTGAAACTATGTTTGAGTGGGTTTTATGGGTCAAAGAACATCCACATGAATACCAGGACCCAGTGTTTTCACTAGAACATTATACTGTAGCCATGATCAATGTCATTCACTTCATCTGTCAGTGGTTTTAATGTTGTGGCTGACCTGATATAGTAAGTGATGTATAAATTCGTTTGACTTGTCTGATGAAAGACCACTACTAACTGTGTATCCTGAGACCAGCTTGAAAACAAAGAGTGATCATGTGTGACTCACCCTGTTTCTCTGATAGAAATGTGACCAGTCAGCTGACGGTCGTCTGGACCATGGGGAGATTGAAGTTTTCTGCAGGGAGTTGTTACGGAGACCGGAGCTTGATGCTGTGTTTATCCGCTATTCTGCAAATGGCTGTGTCCTATCCACTGTGGACCTGAGGGATTTCTTAAAGGACCAGGGGGAGGACGCTTCACTCATCCATGCCCAAAGCCTCATACTCACCTATGAACTTAATGAGTGGGGTACGGTGCTAAGTAACAATGTATTGTAAAGTACCAGCATTTATCTGGTGTGTGCTTGGTTAAACGGTTCTGATAAACCAATTTGACGCGACCTGCCCAGACCCAAACGGGGTTAAAAGAATCTAAAAATCAATTTTATATTTTTCATTTGGTAACCAATGAAGAGAGGCCCCTACTGGGGAGATACGGCCTCTTTTGTTGGAACCATTGAGGACACTTGCTGCTGCATTTGTAACTAGTTGCAGGTGAGAAAGGAATGACTAAGTCCGACATAAAGACTGATTTAAAGGCATTGTTTTCAGGGCACAAAGGCCACATGTCAGGGCATCAAGGCCTTGAGTGAAAAAACATGGTTTTGATATCAGTTAATTAAACAAATCCATTTCTAAAAGCATTAATCCATTTTAAGTACACAGTGTAACACTTGTCACAGTTTTTATAATATGGATAATTTATTTGTAGTTCATATTTAGAATAGGTAATGATCACATACCATCAGTACAATCAGTGAAGCCTCAGTCAGGGCACTAAAATGTGCTATTATGACATGTTAAAATTAGCAGGCTATACTAGAGGGACTGCAGCCACACAAAGTGAGATGGCTCACTCTTTACTTCCATCATTAGTGCCAGAATAAATTACATGTTTAATTCAGAATTATATTAAATAAAACTTTTTAAAGCACGTTTTAATGTCTTGTAGGTACAGTCTGACTATGAGACAGACATACACACTTTGACATATACCTTAATTCAGCTCACAAACTACTTTAATCTACTTCAATGAGATCACCTGATCACCTGTATAAATAAAGGTTAAATTAAAAAAAAATCAAAAAAAATCTGCTATTCTATACACCTTGCCCAGCTCCAGGTTTGCCCTGCTCCTCCTCTCTCTGTTTCTCTCTCCCTGTGTCTGCTGTGTCTCTGACGTTTGTCCTCAACAGATGTTTTGAACTTGTGTTTTGGATTTTGTTTCCCGCAATTCTGTTCTCACAGCAGCAGGTGAGCTGCGTGTGGAGGAGGCTCGTTGTTAGTCACGTATCATGTGTCGAAACAATCAAAAACAATCTGAAAGCCTACTGCATGACATCACTCCAATCAGGTGCACACAAAAATCTTTAAACAATGGCATAAATAGGCTCACAAATACAGTCTATGGTTGCACCACAATCAGAGTATTTACAGGAGGGACGTTATATAAGAGAACGTGAGAGAGAGAGAGAGATGCGCACAGCTCCAAAAATAAAAATTTTATATGTGGTATGCAATGTTGATATTGTGTCGTGCTGCCACAAATAGGCAAAATTAATGTTTGTGTTAATTACGTTACTGTTGACCAATTTAGAGGGCAGAGATGTAGAGAGCAGGGCACAAAGACCATAGTGGCTGATGGGCACACAATTTTCAGAAGGGCATCAAGGCCAGATAGAGGGGCAATGATGGCCGTGACCGTTGTGGCTACCGGTGAAATTCCTGCCCTGGTGTCATCTTAGAAAATGTTTTGAAACTATAGACGTAATCAGGAAGCGTGTTGTACTAACATAGTTTAATTGTCTAATGTTTGTCAGAATCTAAAGATTGTATGGTAGAGGCGGCTAGCATACTGTGCCCAGACAACAAAGGTCAGTTCGGAAACGTCCCGATAATTTGTGGCCCTTCGCTTACTTTATCTAAATCAGTGTGGCCCTAAAGGAAAACATGTTGCCCACTCCTGATTTATTGTATAGTGTTGGAACTCAGATTTACAATATCTGGTACTATACTTTTACAACTACAATACAATCACATTAACTTTTGAAGATTAAGGAGCCAGTTGCTCTGAAGAACTGCTTGTCGCGTGGTATCATCATATCAGGCTTATACTGTATGTACAAAAAAATGTATGATGTAGCCAAAATTGCGTTTAGTTTTATTTCACAAAATGCACTATGACTACTAGCACCACTTTGCTCACTGCATAATACCCCTCCTTTATTGACTTGTGCTTGTGCCTTTTGCCCAGTACAGCCCAGAAGAACCAGTTCATGACCCCCAATGGATTCACCATGTACATGCTCTCTAAGGAGAACTGTGTAGTCAACCCGGAACATGCTAGGGTTTACCAAGACATGAAACACCCACTGGCACACTACTTCATCTCGTCCTCCCACAACACCTACCTCACTAAGGACCAGCTGACTGGAGACAGCAGCACAGAGCCATACATCCGGTAAGAATGAGATGGTGGGGATGAGGGCCAGCACCTCATCTGAGTTGGAAGTGAGGATTTCTATCCCAGTGGAAGATGGACAGGTGGATGAACAGATGTTCATAGAACATGCTCATATTTTTGGTGAACGGTGAACTGAACGTACAGTATATCCAAGTGCAACTAATGAAGGTGAGCGTGGGGAATTAACAACGCTCACGCACTGTGTTTGACGGCACCAAGCATGCTGGCAAGACTCAGCTACTCAGTACTGCTGAAGCCAGTTCATATGAATATTTGAAGGAGTTTTAAGAACAAATCTGTACAGATTCCAATGTAAAATCTGACATCTGACATTTTTATGCAAAGTATACCTGCTGGGTCTGAAAAAACAAGTCCAAACGTCAGCCACATCAGCACCGCATTTGAAATGACACATCGAGTTGAAGCATTCCACCAGTCCTGGGAACTATGTATGACTGAATGATAATCACAAGAAATCATTAACAGAGCACAAGACCACGAGCCAACAGCTGCAAAGTTCCTCTACCCAAATCAAACTTTCAGCATTTTGTAAAGGACTGGTTACCTTTGTTCCCCACAAGTAGACAGACTTGTATTAGATTACCTTGTAGGTGATCTGCAGCCTTTGAGCAAAGTTGAAAGGCCAAAAGTCATATACAGACAGACAGACTTCATATTTTACAAGACATGCTTGCCTTGGACAGGGACACAGCTAGGCTATGCACATGTATGTTGTTGCAATCCAATGCTCACCAACAGAAAGAGACAAAAGGCACAGATAAGTTACAAACTGTTAAATTACACCTTTACAGTCATGTCTGTTTTAGAGATTCCTAACGAGGATTTTTCTCTTAGAGCCCTGAATCATGGCTGCCGCTGCGTGGAGCTGGACTGTTGGGATGGAGATAAAGGAGAGCCAGTCATCTACCATGGACACACGCTCACCTCCAAAGTGCCCTTTGTTGAAGTCATTGAGACTATCAATGAATATGCTTTTAAAGTGAGTACTTAGAGTAGATATAGACATCTGTTTTAAAGTGGTATTATTGTTGGCACCGCGTTCGCAAACACAGCGTGAGCAACATGGCTACTGCTAGCAGCCTGGCTACTGTCTAAAGCAACTGTATGAATACAATTGGACCTAGAAACTCTGGTCTCAGTGCTGTGATAAAGGCAGAGTAAACACCTGGTTGTATTAATAAGTAGGCAGGTCTTGTTACTTACTGATCTAGTAGAAAGAATGTCGGTTTTGAACCCTCTTAAGTCCCGGTTGTAAGGGGAAACACATATCGACGGGGGAACAGATTTCGACACAACACCATCAAGTGAATGCCCGTCCATTCGCTCTTCTTTTACCTCGGTTTCTATCACTCTCCTTCTTCTTCTTTTATGCCTTCTCCATCAGCTGGGTTCTTTTTCTTTTGCAGGGTAGAGTTTCCACAGTAAAGCCCTTTTCAGATAGGCCGCGGTGTTTTCTGGGAGAACAATCAGAACTTTCAGTTTTGGTTCTGCAATGGCTGACGCACTTACTTGGAACCTTTATTTTATCCGCAAAAAATCGGTGGCAGCATGAATAGCATAGTGAAAGTGAGGCTTACAGGGAACCAATCTAAATGCGGATGGTGTCATTTTTCTTAAACCATGACACTGTGCAATTTATATTTACTTCATAATGAGAAGTAAAGAAGAAGCAAAAAAGTTGTCTATTTCCTGTTAACTAGAATCAGAATTATTTTAGTTGTCAATTGTAAAAAAAAACAAACTTCATGCACACAGTATTCTGTGTTGGTCACATTTATACAGAGATATATGGTACGGATAAATATCAAAAGTTTTGACATCATACTATATCATTTAATATTAATTTGTATAGATAAAAGTGATATGCTTCCGAAATATATATGAGTTAACTGTACATTTACAATTTTGCTCGCTGGCCAAAAGATGATTTCATTACTTTCTTCTCGATGTAAAAAAAACTTTTTCTCCCTGGCTTTGCAATATTGAACCTCTCTCCCAGGCATCTCCTTACCCTCTGATCCTGTCCCTGGAGAACCACTGCTCCGTGGAGCAGCAGACAGTAATGGCTCGACACTTGCGATCCATCCTCGGAGACAAGGTGCTCACTAAGCCCCTCCACGATTTGGATCCTCACATACTGCCTTCACCCGAGGTAAGGAGACTCGATCCATAACCAGATGAAAGATGAATCTGCATCAGAACTATTACCAGTGAAAACATTAAGGTGTCACTACTGGGGCAGGAGTTTTTTTCTTTTGTTTTAAATGCTTCCCAGCTCTACTTGCCTATATCTATTTTTTTCCAGTTCCAGTTCCCTGAAAGATTTTTTTTAAAAACTGACACAATTAAATGATGTGCCCAGATACATATTTGGAGTGTGCTTGCTGCTTTCGAATGGAATGTGGATGTGGTTAAAAATAACCAATGACTGGCTCTCAAACTCTCTCCAACTGGACTGCAGGACTTTCATTCCTCTGTTCTGTATGTAAGACATTTGTTAACAGTTTGCCTGTCGTGGTGGCAGATGTTACTTTGTTAGTGAAACAGGGAGCAGACTGCTTGTGCTAGATAGGAAATCTGGTGCCATCTGCTCCTCTGTGTCCCACTTATTCTACATTTACACATAATCATAATGTTTGTAAGGGTTGGTGCGCTCATGATGTCTGCCCCACTAATCCCTCTCCCTCGAGGTGCCTTCATAATAACGTCGCCTACTGCCCACTGTCGTGTATGAGATTTCATATCGTTTGCTTTGAAGATTTTATTTTCATGTAATGTTTTATTAGTATCTAAAAATATGTGATATGTTTTTATTTTATTATCAGTCTTGATAAAAGTGCCAATACTAGTATTCAGATGTTTTATGGAAGTAAAAGTTGGAATGCCACAGTATCAAATATACAGTAGCTGTTTGTGGTGGAGCTAATTTAAAGTACTTTTGATTTTATATACTGTTGACTTCTTTCATCTATAACCATCCATTAAATTTTTACATTTTCCAAACAACTATTAACTACAGCTGTAGTTGCCATTTTTTTGGTGTCAAAGTCATGGAGTGACGATTAAATATTTCCCACTGACATGTAGTAAAAAATGCAAAAGTAAATAAAGAAGTAGCATGGTTAGGGTTACTACTGGCAAAGTACAGTACTTGACGGTTAGGGGGATTGTACTATAATGGTAGGACAATACTTTAGGGTTAGGGTTACTACTGCTTAAGTACAGTACTTGAGTAAATGTGTAAATACTTTCCATCCCTGGAAGGCTAGTGATACAAGTAAGAGATTTAAAAAAAAATAAATTTCACAATGGTAGTAGCAGTATATCTGTATTAATAGTGGAGATCATAAAGTAGCAGTCATGGTGGCTGAACGTGCAGTATCTAGTGATAGCATGCGATTGCATGATTAAATAGTTCAACTATTAGTATCATTTGTTGTTAATGTATAGTGTGTACAGCTGCAATGATTAGTCAATTAATCGATAAGTTGATTGAAATAAAAATTTGTTGCAGCTATTTTGATAAACACTTAATCACTTCAGTCATTTTCAAGTAAAAATGTCAAACATTTGCTGGTTCCATCTTCTTAAATGTCAGGATTTGCTGCTTTTCTTTCTCATTTATGATCGTAAATGAAGAGTTTATGGGTTTTGGACTGTTGGCTGGACAAAAGAAACAATTTGAAGTTATGATGTGAAGTTCTTACAACTTTTGGCATGTTATGGATAAAACGACTAATTGATTAATCTTGACAGTAATCGGCAGATTAATAGATAATGGAAATAATCGTTACTGGCAGCCCTAATAGCGTGTGTAATGTGTTTGCTATGCACGCAGGATCTTAAGTATAAAATCCTGGTGAAGGGGAAGAAGGAGCATGCGGTGGAGGAGTGCTCGTCCAGCTCCTCAGACCTCAGCTCCTCAGATGAGGAGGCCGGCCGCGCCGAAGGCAAACCCAGGGGCAAGACAGATGACAAGAAGGTGGGCACAACACCAGCTCCATTTGTCCCAGCAGCAATGTTTTTACTGACTGTGGAATCACTACATGCTGAAGACAGTACTGAGGACAAACTGACAGTGATTAGTTGTTTAGCCATTGGGCTGGTGAAAACTGTGATTGGTTTCTGCGTGTGTCATCTCAGCCAGGTGTGTCTAAGCTGAGTCCAGAGCTGTCGGATCTGGTGGTGTACACCCGCAGTGTTCCCTTTAAAGGCTTTGAACATGCAGCCAAAAGCCCAGCAACCGACATGTCCTCTTTCTCTGAAAGTGAAGCGCTCAGGCACATTAAAGACTCAGGTATGCTATCTATATGTAACCCAACTTACCCAACGACCATTGTGTCATTGCCACAATCAGACAAGCCAAGCTCCCAAAATCAAGACCTCGAATTGTTCTTAAAAGAGATTTTAAGCATTTCTGTGAGCAAGCTTTTCTTCATGATCTGTGGGACTTCGACTGGAACAAAATCTCTCTTATTAATGATGTAGAACTGGCTTGGAAATATTTTCATGATGCCTTTATTAAAATTAGGGATAAACATGCTCCCTTTCGCAAATTTAGAGTGAAAGGCCGAAACAATCCATGGTTTACCCCTCAGTTGTCAAACCTACTAAAAGAAAGGGGTGTTGCCTGGGCTAAGGCCAGAAAATCCAAATCCCAGACTGACTGCCTGATTTTTAGACAGCTCCGAAATTGTTTTGCCTCTCTCATCAAAAAGGCTAAATCTGAGTTCTACCTTTCTAAAAACTACTAGCAACCGTAATGACCCTAACAAATTTTGGAAAGTAATAAGATCCTCATATGGGAATATAACCACAAATTAACTGCCAGCCTGCATTGTGAAAGATTCATGTACTATAACTGATAAATCAGCTATTCTGAACTGTTTCAATGAACATTTTGTTTCATCAGGTTCCTTATTTGAATCTTTACATCCAGATCCAAAACAACCTAACGAGCAGAGGGCTCACTCTTTACCACCCCCAATCAACTCTATAGTTCGATCATTCAATCTCACTCCTCTTGATGTGATGGATGTTCATAGAGCTTTAAAGCAGCTGGATCCTAACAAATCTGCTGGTCCTGACATGCTTGATCCTCATTTTCTCAAGCTGGCAGCAGATTTTATAGCAGAACCTCTAATGCATGTTTTTAATCTTACTCTTTCCAATAATGTCATTCCTAACATTTGGAAATCTGCCTA
>JBBPCS010005838.1:0-10206 GCA_037974645.1 Hollardia meadi
TGGATATCTGAAACGTTCTTTTTGACTAGGAAGAATTGAATTACAGATATCTGCAATATATATCCAGTCTAGCTATTGAATGCTAAAACGGCTTGCCATAGACGCACTTGGCTCACCAGGAGGTATTTCGTAGCTCCTCACCAGGCATCGACGTTTTGAAAGGGCACCGGTAGTTAATCTTCAAAATAAAAGCGGGAAAAAACAAGTAATGTTTGAAAAACAAGGTCAAACCACTAGATTACAACAGAGGAGAGTTCAAACACAAATGAATCCTATACTATGTATACAGAGGGGAGAAAGTCAATGCAGTGAGTATCTGACAATGGGGTTTCTATTTATTTTGTGATAAACAGGGAGGCCTAAGCCTCTGTTGTCTTCACATTTTCCTCAGGTGCAGAAACGTGTGAGGCCCCCTTCTTCATGTGTTTCTTAAGTTCATTGCATTTTGTCTCAAAAAACCCTGTAGGTTTCACCATTGGCCAAAGATTCATAGCACAAAATACAATGTCCAAACAATAAATAAATAAAATAAATCATCAAATAATAATGTCAGAATTTACATATAAGTTGATTTGATCTTGGAAACAGCACATCTATGCTACTCACTATAGACTTTGGAGCTACTCAAAAGTGAGAAAATGTTTTTTTGTAATTTGGGTGAACTACCCCTTTAATGTTTGTTTTCATCAAAGGCCAAGACAAAGACCTCAAAGTAACTTCTTATAAGTAAGCACTTCAATCACTAATTAAGATGAGGTTTGATTATAAGGCCTTGTGACCAAATTCCATTTTAAGCAATTGTCAGCTGAGAACTGAGTAATTATATAAACAAGACCACATTGATGTATCATCACTGTCCTCTCAGCTCTGACATGCACATTAGTAATCACAGTTTAACACTGCGCTCTTTGTGGACCTGGAGCCTCGACCTCTCCTCTCCTCAACCCAAAGTTCCTCTGGCAGTTTACCACCATCTGATCACCAGTCATCACAGATCAGCCTCGTCAGACCACCGTCAGGTCTTGGAGACATTTACACCCAAAATAGAATTCTAGTGGAACGACTGCTTATCTTTTTTTGAGTCCTGATCAATGTCAACATTAAAGTATCAGTTAACCCTAAAACCAAAAATACACATTTTTCCTCTTCCCTGTAGTGTTATTTATCCATCTAGATAGTTTTGTTGTGAGTTGCTCAGTTTTGGAGATATCTGCTGTAGAGATGTCTGCCTTCTCTTCAATATAATGGAACTATATGGCACTTCGCTTGTGGTGCTCAAAGCGGCAAACACAAACAAATAAATGAAATGATGACCCAGTTACTCAAGATGATCCACAGACCTTGTTTGTGACAGCGCACAGTGTAAACATTAATGGTGTCCTACTCAGCTGAACTGTAACATGAGCTAGCTTAGTTAGCTAGCCTCTCGTCCATGAATAGATGCTTGCTCCCTTTGGCGCAGTGATACAGACAGAAAATAGTTCCTACATGAAACTGCTCACAACAAGGTCTGTGGATTATCTTGAGTAACCGGGTCATGATTTCTGGAAAGAGACATTGTTGTTGAGTTTTTCAAATGTTTTTTTTTTTTTTTTTTTGGCACTTTGAGCACCACAAGCGAAGTGCCATCTAGTTCCATTATATTGAAGAGAAGGCAGACATCTCTACAGCAGATATCTCCAAAACTGAGACACTCACAACAAAACTATCTAGATGGATAAATAGCACTACAGGTAAGAGGAGAAATCTCTGTCAATCTGGAAGTCACTGTTGCCCTTCAGACTGCATTCGCACTTGGTTTTTAAAAGCTGATGGTTGGTCCAGATCTTTTAGCCATCATTAACTGCTCTCTGTCTACTGGCATTTCTCCAGTTTTAAACATGCCACTGATTGTCCCCCCTCTTAAAGAAACCCTGTCTGGATCCCTCTGTTTTAACCAATCTGTAAGATGACACCTTTTGTTTAGGATTTTGGAAAAATAGTCTCCATTCAACTGATTTCTCAAATTTTCGGGAAAAAAAAAAATCTGGTCTCTGTTCTCTACATCACTGAGACTGCTCTGGTGAAGGTCAACAATGACTTAACGCTTGTCACTGACACAAGCATGTATTCTGTTTTAATTCTCATAGACCTCAGCTCAGCCTATGACACAGTGGAGCAAAATGTCTTCATCCACCATCTGAAAAACTATGTTCCATCAGTGATGTGGTGCTGGAATGGTTCATCTTCTGCCTGTTGAACAGGTCCTTCTCTGTTATGCTTGGATAGGCCTTCTCCTCTTATGTTCCTTTCTTTTGTTTCCCCAGATGTTTTTCTGGGACCCCCCCCCCCCCCCCCCCCTTATTTTCCATATACATTATGCCTATATTACCCTTAAAGACTCATTATTATGTTTTCAAGCAAAAAATTCATATGTTTTTCTTAAACTGATGGTATTTGTTGTAACTATTTAAATTATTTTATCTTGTTTCACAGCCTATGTTTTGGAACTTATTGACTTTTTATTTGTTAAAGCACTTTGTAACTTTGTTATGATATATAATTAAAGTTATTCAAAATTATTATTATTATCTTTTTTTTTGTGAATTTTAACCATTGACTGTATCCACCTTATTCCTGAGGGTGCTACTGTAGAAATGATTATGTGTGTAACTTCCGGTGTGATAGCGGAAGTAGCAGTAAGCTAGAACTAGTCCCATTGACTGTATATAGGTTAGTCCTAGTGGCTAACCATGGTGGCTGCGGAGCTCTGATACTTGTTGCGCTGTTCACGTTGTGCTAACAGCCAGACTAAGCTAAGCTAAATTTTTGGCTTCAACAACAGTGTTTTGAACATGCAGCCAAAACAAAAAAAGATTGTTCCTGTGACCAACAGCACAGTTTACATCACCGACCTACAGACGAGGAATCCAAAAGAATGTGGCTGAAAAACCTAAACTTGAAGAGACCAAAATGCCGTATGAGTGCTCATTTCATTTAGTTCACAAAAAGCCAATGCAGGAACCCCCACATCCAAATTCACTGTTGGGCTACGTCTAACTGTCATTACCAAACACATTGAATAAAGTGAATAAAACTATCAGGACATTTTATTTTCCACAGTGTTGCAGCTGCGTGGCTGCAGATCACCCTGCCCTGCAACACATGAGCACCAAGCCGTGTTTCACCTGACGTTGAAACTAAAACCCAGACCCAGTGATGTTGGACTTTAAGGCTCTGACTAGGCTCTATGTCTGCTTTAATGTAGAGAAGGTTGTGTCCCACCTCCTTTAAAAAACACCTTATTACTGTGGAAGTAACATTACTGATACGCCTCAGAGCTTTTCATCGCTTCACCATCTGTAGCAACGGAGTCAATGAAGTAGCTACATATGCTAGTGTACATTATCTGAGGCCACTTCTTCAGGTCGTCCTCCCATCCCTCGATAGCAGAAGGCAGAAGTTTGATCACAATATCTCGTCTGAGATGGAACAGGTGGGGTTCTCACATGTTTTCCAAATCGCTCTAAGAAAGAGGATTTGTGTACCGTTACCATGGAAAATGCCGGTTACAGCTCAGTGACAGGACGCAATGGAAGTCGCGCCCAGAATTCATGCAAGGTATCATGGGGGCTAGGAATAAGGTCAATATAAAGATGGACGACATGAGAGCTCCCCAAAAGTGAAGCAAAAACATCTTGATCGCCCCCTGGTGGTGGGCTGCAGTATAGGTCATAAGCCCCTCCTCCTCAATGATTTCAGGTAGCAGATGGGCCAAACTAAAAACTCAAAGTACACCTAGTTCAGGCTAGTTCTTATCACGCTGATGTATGTTCATTTTTCTGATCAGTTAAAAACCCTCTGTCAGTCAAACTGTAATGTGGATGTAAACAGACTTCAGAAAGGGTCCTTCAGAGACATTAACAGAGACACCATGCAGTCCAAAAAGAGCATTTTTGTTGCTATGGACAACATCAAGATGAACCCCACACAGTCGCAGACACACATCTCCATTCATGTAGTATTTACCAAGATCCCCACCCAAGCCACCAACCCAGCATCCATCACCCATTCCCCCAAGTAACCTTTGACCCTGCAGCTGCATTCAGGAGGAAGCAGCCTGGTGTCATGGTGACAGAGGAAACGTTTAATCTCCATTTAACTTCAAAAAGCCTGCAAAGTACTCACTGCACCGCTGCTCATTAAAGATTTTCTTGTAAACAAAAACAAAAGTTTTGTTTAAATTGTCACTGACCAAAATGCATTTTGGGGATATTTGTGGTCTAACAAACGGAATAAACACATTACAAAGTTTCCTCAACTTGTTTTTTCAATTTCAGTAAATTTTAAATTTGATGGCAGCCAGAACACTAACTTTTTAAAGTTAAAACAATTAGTTCTTGTTTAATCATCTATTCTATTTAAAATTATATTTCTATGATTATATTCTACTCTTTTTATAGTCTCTTGTGTTTTTTAATGCCTTTTATGTGTTATGTAAAGCACTTTGAATTGCTTGGTAATGACACCTGAGCCAGCTTCATCCGCTGAGGAAGACCGTGAGATGTGGCTGAAAGCTAAGAAAAAGTTAGTAAGTGGATGTTCAGGTTGAGATTATCTTGTCACACATACTGTGGCCAAAAACAAGGATGATCCTCCATGATGTCAAAACGATGTCAGTTTATTTAAATGCACAATATGTAGTTTCTGCCGCAAATGATCTGTCAATAAAAATGAAAAAAAAGACATAATTAGCGTGGGGTCATGGGAGTTGCTGTCTTCATTGTTAAACAACCACCATTGCTGATGAAAATCAATCGGACGTGACTCAGGCAGAAATGTTCACAGACAGGAAAAGGTTTTTAAGTTTAATGTCATGTTTAGTCATGTTTGCCGGCTTCCTTCCTCCTTCTCTGACTCCCTCCTGGAAGTTATAGCGACAGTCGACCAAATGAAACACACCGTTAGCTTGTAATAATAAGTTATGGTATTTAAGCATCAATTATTTTTAGAAAATTCATCACTAAAACACTATTAGAAACCAACAGTCACACCATCTACATGCTCCTGAATGGTATCATGACGGAGTGGAAACCACACTGCTGTGAACAAACCCAGTGGCCACAGTGATTCTACTTAAATGAATCACAATTTCTAGTGTGTTGGAGCTCTAAATGTAAAAGCAGCACACTCAAAAATGGACAAATCCTCTAAGAATGCTCATGACAAATAAGTCAATCTACACTGAGGAAAATTAGTATCGCAAATCAGAGAAGACATCAGTCAGTCACTTGAGCTGCCTGTCCTGCTACAGAAACAGATCAGAGGAATCAGGTTTCCTGCAAAAGCATCACACCAGCCCTACATGTGTTTTTACTATCAGCCATTGTCCCTCAGCAGACAAAGAGCAGATTAGATGGAACCTAATGATCCCAGTGGGACGCTTCAGTCACTAATAGGAAGAGGACTCAAGAAAGGAAAAAAAGTATATTAGTATTGACATGAATTAGCATACAGCATTATGGAAAATATGAACTAGTGCAACATACACTTACGCTCTTGTCAGTCTTTTCAACAGGTGAGTCCAATTTATGTTCTGTTCTTTCTAACGAATTATTGGGATTAAAGTCTTTATCGAGAGAGTTTGGTCGAATATTAGTTGTACTTGAAGAAAAGAGGTCAAAATGCCAGTTGTTGACCCTCGAACAGTTGGTCCCATGGCTCAAACACAAAGAAAGAAGACAAGAAAAAAAAAGAAACACAGCTAGATAGAGACAGACAAATCTGTTCGTCTTCATTCTAGTTTTAATCCGCGTGTTAAGAGGATTGTGTGTAAAATAATAATGCCACCATGAGAGAAGATACACATGAACATGCAGATGTTGCACACATGCAAACAGGCACGCACACACAAAATCTAAAGCCATCTTTGCTGCACTAATCCGCAGGAGAGATTCAGAGAGTGCTGTGCCGGGACTAATTGTTTTAATTTTAGAACGGAGGACTCGTATGGAATAAAAGCATTTGTTTCTATATACATTAAATATTTGTTGGGATGATGTGGAGCTGACAGATGGACAGAGAGTGACAGAGTCAGCCGACAGCGGCGGGAGGCAAAATATTCTTAAGTGAAAGATGGACACTATTTCTGCAAGCTTTCAAGCCTGACATTTGTCATGGCAGTGTGGCAGTGGGTGGGGTAGAAGTTGGGGGTGGGGGTTAGGAGCTGGGCTTTGAGGGAAGAAGCAAGAAAAGAGAAGAGAAAGGACCCATCTGTTCTTATAGAGGCAGATAAAGAGAGAGTGAGGACGGACACAGCAGAGGAGGGAGGTAAGCATGAAGACACTTACTTGTCTTAGTGCTGTGTGCAGTTTATGTGCTGGACTAGACTTAAAGTTTGAGTATTTGATATTACATGTACACGTTGGGAGCCAGATGGTAACAATATTGAACGTGTCAGGGCCAGTATAATCAGAATGACTGTACAGCTGCAAGCAGTAGTCCAGTGACCAGCCTTCTGTATAGCTATTTAGTCTCCGGGGGAAAAGGAAAGTTTTAGAATCTGTGCAGGGCCGTAGCAAGGATTTTTAGTAGTTAGTTCAGAAGCCCTAGCCCCCCCCCCAAAACCCAATCCAAATATATTTGACTAGACACCAAAAATAAGTTCACTTAAAATAATTCACTTCATTGTTCAATTATGCTGACGATAAAATGTCTTTGACATGAGGCTTGAAATCATTTAGATTTTGCCAAAGCCAAGCCTTCCCTTTTTATGGAATTATCTTGCCCTAAAACTAGTCAAATTTAAATATATTGAGTAAAGAAAATTCTGGTACATATGGATACAAAGGTGCGTACCTCAATGTCCCCCGGTTCAGTTCCATGAAAAAAAAGAAGCTTAAAAGTACTGTGTAGTAGCTCTCAGAAAATTGTGTTTGTGCAATTTTTTATTAATAAAGTTTGGTGTCCTTTTATTAATAATAATTATTAATTATTATTAAGTCTAAAATGCAAAAAAAAAAAAAAAGCTCTAAATTTGTGAAATGATGAAAAACTCACAATTGGAAAACAGGCACCACATTTGACATTGACAAAAACATTTTTGTACTTTTTTTGTTTTGTTTTGTTTTTTCAGCACTAATCAATATTCTTATATTAACCATGAATCAAATGTGTAATGTGAAAGGGGCCATTGTTAGTGTTGGATCCAGAGGATTATCATAAACTCCTCTCGGCTCTATACAGCATTTTAGTCTCTTTGCTGATTGTTTTGATTTTATTGCCCACAATGTTACTATTTTGATTTAGTCTCACCGCCCTTGAGCTGATAAACTGACAACGTTAGTGGTGAACAAAATGGAACAGCTACCTTGAGAAGCTTAAGAGCCAGACATCTTTCATTTACTTTCTTTACATCTTTACGTTGCTCTGTGTCTGCTGGAAGTTGCTGGAAGAAAACTGCTTTCAAATTTCACCTATACAGTATATGTCAGTGTTGTATTTACAACTTGTTGTGCTGTCTCAAAATGGGCCAAAATAATCTATTAAATGTGCAGTCTGTAGGATTTAGGGGCAGAAATAGAATCATAATTCTGTTTTCATTAGTGTTTAACCTGAAACTGAGAATCATTGTGTTTACCTTGAGAATATCTACAGCGCCAATCAACCTTTGCTTCCAATTTTACCCAGTGACCATTCACGGTATTGCAGCGAGAAATTCCCCTAAGGCCCAAAAATAATATGCCATTATAAAAGACAACTGGTCAATTATGACTTTTTATATTATGAAGTTTAGAAAGATCGGGCGGGCCTAGTTGGAGAAACACTACTACGCAGAGGACGGCATAACAAGAAAGTAACCTGGAAGCTTTTTTGCTGTATACATCAGACGAGCCATTCTCATTGGACTGAATAGGCACCATCTTTGTGTCTGGTATATATTTCTCTGCCATGTTGCACCACAATGTTTCTACAGTAGCCCAGAACAGACAAACCAAACATTAGATATAGAGAGGGCCTTTCGAGTTTTTGTGTTTTTAGTGGCCACGAGGGATGTTCCACTAGATGGCTCCAAATCCGACTGGACCTTTTCACGCAGCTCTAACATAAGTATTTATGTCCGCTCTGCCCCCGCCCCTCATATTTATTTACTTACAGTTTCCAAGATAAATGGGTGAGTTTTATAACTTGTCACTTAGTCTTTATTCTTTATTTTGATCCCCATTAACTAACTTTAAAAAGAGCTAATATAATAAATCCCAATCAGCAATAAATACAAATCCAGAGGAAGCTCTAGAACAGCTTGTTTGCGGTCATGGACGACCAGACATACTGTGCTTACTACTTGATGTGTGTTATGACAAAAACAGTGCGTGCCACTTTTAAAAAAAGAAAGAAATATGGTGTTTTATGAAAGTTCATTTTGCAAAATGAGGTTAATATTACCTTTGATTTAAGGAAGAATGTTTGTTTGTTGCTTTTTAACAGTCTCCCCCTTTTGGCTCTTGCGCTCTACTCTCTTTGCTGTTTCAATCTCATTACGTTAACACTGTTCTCCTCCTCCATTCATCCCCCTCTTTCATCCTTTCTTCTCTGCCCCCCCATGCTTTAACTGAAATGGTATACCCTCTAACTTAATTAAATGGAGCATCGTCTGACTGACATGGACACACTCACTCACATCCTCCAGTGTCCTGTACAGCAGTCAGCGGTGCCCTCCCCTCTATATTTTATGCTAATTTCCCACCATCTTCTGATTGCATCTGGTGTGTTGTCTCCCCAGTGGGAATACAGCACAGACGTTTCCCGTCAACTTCACTCACTGACAGCTTTAACTCATTCGTGCTGTTGTGACAGTGAATGTCATGGTGTGTCTACTGATTCTGCAGTGAGAGAATTCTGTCATCTGACAAGGAATAATTGGAGCACAGAGAGCCAAAGCAGGTGCATTCTTTCCTCTGTAAACTGGAGGTGAGAGCCTACTGAAAAGGTCATCCTCTGTATTTTTATATATGTGATAATAAATACTCAATATTTTTATGATAACAATGTATCAAATGGCAAAGTGAAAACAATGTTACAGTGTGAACTGGGTGATGAACATACAGTGAATTATAAACTGAATCTGCAGCTCCCTTGGGCTTTAGGGAGCCTTGTAGTGAGTTTCTGCTCATTGTTTAGCACTGAGCACATAGTGGAGCATTTAGTGGCTAAAGAACCACACTGCAGTTTTAATTTTGGTCTGTTAAATATGTGAGTGTAATCAACAACTGTTCAGTCCCACCTGGTCTCACCAAGTGGTGTATGAATACCACGCCAGTGTCTTAAGTCATTTCTCGTGTTATCAAAACGAATTTTTTTCTTTTCGTGTGTCATTTAACGCCGTCCACATTAAGCTTCTCTCATGAATGTTTAGGCAGGAATGCGATAGAGAAAACAAAGTACGATGATGTAGTATAAAGAGTGAGAAAGTCCATAGTTGGAGGAGGATGTGGTGGTGGATGGATCAAATAAACAGTGGACTTTGACCCAGGAGACCGGAGTTAGTGTCCCGTGTGAAATCCAAAGTTGATATTGACCGGTCTGTCTGTACGTTAAGTTATATTATGTTTTGAACTTATGTCACGTAAGTAAAGTAAGTTGTATGACGTACTGTGCGTACATAACTAAACTGATTTTAACCCAAACCATGTTTTTTTCCCTAAACCAAACCAGAGACCTGTACTACGAAGCAGGATTTATGGTTAGCAAGGTAACTTCTGGGATAACTCTGGGTTTGCAGTGTAACGAAGCTGGTTCACTTCTTACCAGGGTACATCGCCATGGTAACTTATGCTGCACAGCTAACCTGCTCCAGAGCAGGTTATGTTAAAGATAACAGATAAACACGTATAAAAGGACCGCCCACTAACCAATCAATTCTCTGGAAAATTACATCATCATTAATAGAAGATCCCGGGAGGAGGAGAGGAGGAGAGAGGAGCTCAGTGCATCATAGGAAATCCCTCAGCAGTCTAAGCCTATAGCAGCATAACTAGGGACCTAGGCCTGTGCCAGCCCTAATTATAAGCTTTATCAAAAAGGAAAGTTTTAAGCCTACTCTTAAACGAAGAGAGGGTGTCTGCCCCCCGGGCTGAGACTGGAAGATGGATCCACAGGAGAGGAGCTTGATAACTGAAGGATCTGGCTCCCATTCTACTTTTGGAGACTCTAGGGACCACAAGTAGC
>JBBPCS010005839.1:0-10206 GCA_037974645.1 Hollardia meadi
AGCTGTTTGCAATTTTCTTAGACTCAGTTCTCTTCATGAATACAGGCCAAGAGTTCTCAGATGGAACGAAACAGTCACTTGGGAGGAGGAGGCTTAAAAAAAGTTTAAAGTTCACTTGCTGTAAGGTAAGGCGCATGCCAAATGCCAAGCACCCCCGGCAGCCGGCCTGATCCTCTGCCCCGGACGCTTTTGTTTGGAGCGACATGCGCCACACGTGCAGGGACACGTTGTGGTCACTCAGCCAACTTTTCCCAGTTCACGTTTGCAGATGGTAGGCAGACAGAACAGGGCCAGGAGATTGTAACCCTTTTTCTATAAGCACAGGCGGAGCCCTCTACCTACGGACCCTGGCGCTCCTGCTCCGTCGCTGGAGAGGTGGCAGGATGGTTGATGGCGGTTTCGTGACCTTATACATGCTGAGGCTCCCACATATTCGAGTAGACTCATCCTCATTGCACGGCTACAGTTATGCAAATTTAAGTGGGTGAATGCATGGTTGTGATTGGAGGAGAGCATTACCCATACAGTCCAGTAGAGGGCTCCGCCTGTGCTTATAGAACAAGGATTACAATATTGTAACCTCCCAATTTCAAAGTCTGCATAATGCTGCGATTGTGTACGTAATAGTTTTCACAGATAACAAGAGCCCAGGTAGTTCTTGTTGACATTTGATATCACTGCATCAAATGTCCCTTTTCAGAGGCAGTGTGAGACTTTGTGGTGAACACAGGAAAGTTGACAGTGTATCTGTCATCATCAGCAAACACAAAAAGGTTTGTGCTGCATTTGAATAGTGTGTTCTTTATGTACTGCTTGGTTCTAAGTTTGTGTGCAACCATACATTCCTCTGCTGACAGCATATGACAGGGGCGGTACACAGACTTCTGCAGGATATACTCAGGATAAGTCCTACAGCAGCTTGATCAGAGGCAAACAGTTATGTGCTGGTGTGCCTTTCTTTCCAAGGTCCTTTTTTTTTTTTTTTCCAAGGTCCTTGACGGGATCAAAGATGTGCAGGTTTCTGGAAAAGTCTCATGACACCACAGTACGTGGGAATGGAACATGAAAAAACTCGCCACCTGTTCCTCAGTTTTGGCAAGTTTATGCCCAGCTCCCATCATGGCAGCCTCTGCTCTGTGCTGTGACTGGCTGTGGCTGATGTAAAGTAAACAGAGTTGGTGTTGAAGGGCTCTGGTTTGAGGGCCTCTGTTCCGCCTGTGACTGGCTGTGGCTGCTCTAAAGTGGACAGAGATGGTTTTGGAGGGCTCCGGTCACCACGACCTCTGCTCTGTCTAGTGGTTGATTGCATCCCTCTGGTTTCTGGGCATAGAGTCATTTCTCACAGTGCTGAAATCATTGTAATTAGAACTGTAAACATACTAGCTTGCTGTGGAGAACTCTCTGTAAGACCCCTGGTCTTTTTAAGCTGTATCTTTAGGTTTGTTTTATTAAAACTAAAGATAGTGCATGTGCAGGTTTATTTTATTACATTAGTAATACTGACCACACCATTGCACCAGTTCATCTCTTCCCATGTTTCTGCAGACATCACGTTAAATGACACATACTGTACCAGTGCAATGACATCTAAAAGAGAATTAAGGAAGTCTTGATGGCTTTTCAAATGGATAAATCACTATATTAAAAATGAGTGGATAGTTATTTTTAGCTCTTTTCATTATAAAGTGGCATATTCAGACCATCCAATCTATCCCTTCGACGGAGGGCTGATGGCGTCTGAATGTGGAATTAGCGCGTGCCTCCACCAGCGTCTTTGTAAGATTTTTTACTTTTAATGACTGCACTAATTAAGAAGTCCTCCTCGGGTCTGGGATAAAACAGGAAAAGCAATGATGGATGGGTTTAGAGACAAAGAAAGAAAGCAAGTCAAGAGAGAGAGAGAGAGAAAGGCGCTCAAGGGCAGCCCCAGTAGATAGTGGTGTGCTCTCTGTTTCAGTTCACAGCGGGGGTCCCTTTAAGCAGAGGTCCAGGCAGTGACACTTTCTCCTAATGAGGGAGCAAGACGGCTTATGGACATGCTGGGAAGCCATTAAAAGTGTTAACTTGGCTAGCTGGAGGAGAACATATCTTCCATGACATAGCATGTCTCTTACCGCCTTTGTGGAATTCATGCACACACACACATTTGTACCGTATATACCCCGAAATCAGACATTTGATGTGTGGACCTTCCTTCACCTTGGCCTAACAATGTCAAAACCTGTCATGGGCAATGATCAGTGATAATAAGCTGGTGAACGGATATGAAATTACGATGTGTTAAATGCAGCCTCTGAGTATAATTAACTAAGATACTTAAGGTCATTATATCTTCATTGTCATTATGTTGTCCCACGCTGTAATGTTACTGTTCATTTAAGTGAGAGTGGGAGAAACGTGACTTAGATTAAAATAAAATCCTTAAAGATTCTCTGTAAAGAGTATAAACTAAACTTACCTTTTAATTCTTCCTCATATAATCCATACAAATTTACATGGTTAAACATTTTAAACCGTTTTGATGGTCTGGTCATTTTACAGTCTATACAGCTGTCTCACCCATGAAAAGTGAGACAGCCAATGTGGGATGAGCAGAGCACCGGGTGTGTGAGAGATGCCAATAACTCAGCAGATGTTGATATAACTAACGGTAAACTGACTTTTCAAGTTGTATCGACCACTCAAAGCTCTTTACAACACAAGCCAGCATTCACCCATTCATGTGCACATTCATACACTGATGGCACAGGCAATTACATACGAGGTGCCACCTGCTCATCATGAGCGATAACAATTCACAGCCATAAGGAGCAATGGGGTACAAATTTTGACATGTAGTCTACAGGGATCAGGTATCAAACTACTCGACCTTCCAAATAGTGGACGGCAGCTCCTGAGCCACAGATAAGCAACACCTAGTGAGAAATACTATTAACTATAACAAGCTACAGCTTACTGACCATCGACAGTCTGAGTAGAAGCTAGCCTAGCCTGTGCTTACACTTTGCAAACATAAAAGCATGAGTCCTTTTAAATATTGACACTTGACAAGGGTCAGATGTCTGAAATCCTTTTGCTATACAGCCTTGTTAAAGGGAGTGGGGAGATGCCTGGTATCAATGTTAATAATCTATACAGGATTCCGATGAACTATTTGGAAGTTGACAGCATGTCGCTGGCACTCAGATAGCTATGGTTAAAATTTCCTTGCACAATAAGTGAGGAGAATTCACATTCCATTACTACTTTAAACAACTTTTGTGGCTCATTCCTTGTGTGCTTGTTGATTTACTGTTAACGAAAGAGTTAAGAAATCTAAAACTAAAGTTTTAAATCACATTAAATATAAACTTTTGAGCCACCAAAATGAACGTTATACCTGTTGTGTGACCTCCAAGCAGTCCCCCTTGGGACCACATATTACATCAACGTCTGCCACAATCAATTACAGGACAATTAAGTAAAGACACACAGCAAGGTAGGCAACAACAAATGGCTGCACATCTGTTCACAAAGAAGTCAAGGAAACAAATACAAGCATTGTACCACTGCCAGGCTCACATACTGCACACACTCACATACAGGCATTTCTCAAGGGGGCAGAATACCAAATGGGGCTGCCAAATCCAAAGTCACCTTGTCTCAACTTGGCTGGATCTGATGTCTTACACTATTTTGTGACAAGACTTCTTCAAATACCTTCAACACCATGCTGGCACTGCTATATTAACTGCTCAAACTGCTGCCCAATTATCAGTCATGCTCAAGGAGAGAATTATTCTTTGCCATTCATCTCTCTATTGAGCTCCTATCACTGTATCCACTTGCTCCCGGTCACTGTACCACCAGACATGGATGGAAATGGAAATGATATGCCTTAAAGATTTCATCTGTGAGTGTGTAAGTTGGTGCCAAAAGGGTTAGGGTTAGGTAATGTAATATACAGTTATAGCCAGCAAGGCACTTTTTTTAATTGCGTGTTTGAATTTACAGGATATGATTAGTCCCCATTGTGAAGTTAAGTTTAAACACCTCCAGTCAAAGCAAGAAAGAAGTTTTACATTATACAGAATATACAACAGAGTATTGATGTTGTTGGACTGTAGAGATCAACCTCCCTCATGTAGAGTTCTGTGCAGACCTAAAACTAAAACCTGAGCCCACCTGTGTCTTTAAAGACCCAGTGTGTAAGATTTAGTGGCATCTAGCGGTAAGGTTCTATATTGGCAGATGGGAGAATTTAGCCTTGAAGGCTTTCTGTCAGGCATCTTCCGGGCAGCTTTCTGACGGAAAAGTCCATAGTGCTTTCTGACAGAAATCACACAGAGCTTTCTATCAGAAAGCGCCTTCTGACAGAAAGCCTCGTCTGTCAGAAAGCATGTATTATAAAACGTCACAAATCCTGTGGTGTCAGTCTTGTGGTTTAGCAGATTGTGTCCAGGATTTACATCTAGGAGACAGGGGTTCGTAACCTGGTAGTGGCTCTTTTTTTCTGTAATTATTTTACTTTTGGTTGCACTTTGGTTAGGTTTAGGCACCACAAACACATGGTTAGTTTCAGGCAACAAAACCACATGGTTATGTTAGGCAACACAAATACTTGGTTAGGTTTAGGCACTACAAAAAAGCCATTAGGTTTAGACAACAAACAAACCTGGTTATGTTTAGGAAAACATCATGGTTTGGATTACAAATAGACCCTTTCACAACATTTAACATGTGATACAATAACAAGCCTTCAGGGCTAACTTCTCCCATGTGCTCTATATCACAACCAACTGAATACCCGTCATCTCACCCTTTAGTGTTAGCCACTAAAAAACGCAAAATAGATCCCCATAAATCACACTGGACATTTAAAGCTGCAGGTATTCACTGACTGTTAGCTCAATAGGCTACTGCAACACATTGGCTTCACGTCTCTTTTGCACATCACTGTAGTGATATAGATGTTTACACCAAGGTAGTGCTTAATTTATAAATCAGGAGGTGTTGGAACACAGAGAGAGTGTTGTTCCGGCAGGTCAGGGAAGAGAAAAAGGAACCCTGGAGCACAAACGAAACTGTCATCACGATCATTACTTTACTTTTATTCTTTAATCAGTGCATTCACAATAATAACTCAAAACCAGCAGGGGATGCACAGTTTGCAGCTCGCTCTCTCTCCCGCTGTCTCTCTTTCTCATTGAATGCCCCTTCACTTCCTGATAGTTTCGCTTCTATCTGTGGATTACAACAATTTAGGGAAAATTAGAGCCAAATGTTTTATTTACAACCACACAAAGCAAACAGACTAACTAAACTAAGTGATGTGGTGTGTCTGTCTGCCTGTTTATTGATCTCTACTCCGTTGAAGTACTATAGACAGCGTTTTTTACCAGCACACACACTTAGAACAATACTCATTTTACCTTTTAACAGCACAAACACCCACTTAGCTGCAGGGTTTACCAAAATGTTTCGACAACTAAAAGCAAAGGTATCCTAATTCAAATCACAGCAACATTAGCTCAGGTGACGTGCACAAAACTCACGCTTCAGGCGTCGCTGCATGAGCTGAAGACCCTCGTTCTCTCTTTTTATCAGGTGCATCTAAAATGGGCAAATAAGCAACTTCAATGGAATTAAAACAATTCCACAACAGATAACATAAAATGTTATACATTTATTTCTATATTTTGATCGTGGCAAAGCAGATGTCATATGTCAGGTCCCAATCTGGGAGGTACTGGATCCTGCTTCAGGGTATGTGAGTACACAATGACTTCACTGTGAACCAGAAACCTTCAGCTAGATTTGTCATACAAAAAATATTTCCATGTAGTCTAACAAATGTGAGAGAATAACATTTAAAAAATGATGAATGAATGAATCGTGAATTTTGCACAGGTCTGTGTTTGAAATGTAGTTTTAATTGTTTGTTTTGTTTTGTTTTTTGTTCCAGGGAAAGATCGATCACAGCAAAATATCAACACATTTATCTGATTGTCACACCATAAACTGTAGAACATACACAGACAGCTAATAGTCACATCAAATGAGCATGTCAAATACTGTAATAGACATATTTACTGTATAGTCATATTTTTGATGATTACTTACTTTAAAAGTATTGGTCATAAAAAATAATCCAGGTGTGCATCGCAGTGTTTCACTGAAACTAGGAGGTAAAATGGTAAAATGTAAATTATACTATGACCTCTTGTGTAATAAAAGTTGATTTAGTGATTTACCCTGAGCACTTGATAAGTTTAATAAATGTCCTTTCTTCTCAGAAACACTCACCTTGATATTGTTTCACATTTATCATCCCAAAATATCTTTTTTTTTAAAATCTATATAAAAAGTCACATTGAACCAGCTTGTTTATTTGGCACTGACATGACTGTACTGTATACTGCTGGTATGTGGTGTGTTGCGCTGAGGGTAACATATGGGGTTAATGAACTGTGTTGTACAGGACATATGTCTTCTCTTGCTTGGTAGAGAACAGGTCCCTGTTTTTTTTTCCATGTGGGTATGTCCAGGCTGCAATATCCCACTGTGAATGGTGACACTCCAAAGGTCATTGTGTTATGCTGTTATGTGTACATGTTCCTCTATGTGTCTATGTCTGTGAATGTGTTGATTGATGATTACTATTGCTTTTTGGCCTTTAGTGTCACTTTGCTGAGACAAAGAGGCTATCTTGTGTCATTTATCCTGAATGCTGTCATCATTTCAGAACTTTTTTTATTTTAAACAGGAGAAAGTAATATACTGTAATTTTAATGACTCTATTGTGTCAAATGGTTTGGACAAGGTCATAGGCTTTCCAATCTATTGAGTATATTTTTCTCATTTTGTACCAGAAGCGTACTCTGTTTTCTACACACTTTACATCTTTCCAGAGCTGTGCTATGGCGTGCAGCTTCACACACATCTTGTGACAGAGTTTAAAGAAAACTTGCCTGTGTTATATTTCTCACTGTCCTTTTGTGCTCGAAGGTACATGTCATCCTTGTACTACATACCCTGTAGGCTGCAGGAATTCGTTCAACTGTCAATACATCTCTGCAGAGATGGAAAGAACACAATGCTCCTATACATTGTATTGTAGTAGGTGAAAAGTCTGAGGCTTATTTCTGGCTTTCTGCAGCCTTGTTGCAGCTGAACGTCAAGTTCAGACAAAAAGCTCTTTCTGCCCCCCACATAACTGGCAGAAAAAATACAAAGATTGAGAATCATCTTCAACATAAAACACTTTTTGTATTTGTTTGATTATCAAGATGGCTATGTGGAATATTTAAAGAATTATTTTCCCCGAGACATATAGAAATACTGAATTTTTTCATGCAAACACTCAAACCCACATTTCAAAACAAGATCTCTTCTTCTGATGAGTCCTGGTCAAGGTATAAAAATATATATAACCTTAGAAAATCTACTTAAAGAAGTACTCCAATGATTAATAATTGCAGTCCTGTAACGACTCACAATTATCATTAAAAAAAAATCCATGTAGCAGAACTACCAATATTGTCTTTATCATTCCTCATATTCCTTTTTTCCTTGTCAAAACATTCTGTCTACATTACCCACAGACAGACTTTTTTTAATGTGTAAAAATGTTGCACTTTCCCTTTAAAATTGTTTTCTACTCAAAGCTCTTTACATGATTGATATGTTAAGGTTGCTTGAGTGCTCCAACACTACTGAATAAAAGACCTGGAAAACTCACTGCACTTTTCTTTCGGAATAAAACACACTACTGACGCAATATGTTTTGTCACATGGACAATAATAATCAACAGATGGCGATACAGAGAGAGATGTGTGTATTAAAAGAAGAAATATCAACTCACAGGAGGCCAGGAAAGAGTTCTAGAAAGAGTGTGTGTGTGTGTGTGCGTGCAGTTGGCTTGCTTGCTGCATGCTTGGCATATTTTCAGTTGGATGAGAGAACATTTATGTGATGTCAGCACGCATTAACCTCTCTGAAAATACATCGGAAACAAATAGGGACACATGTGCCCAGATCCCACCAGCTCTAAGTAACAAGCCTCTGGAAGGAAAGGCTATGCTGGACAACACAGAACAGATCCAAAAATAGAAAAGGGAAGATGAAAGTGGAAGGCTTCTTGGTTGAAGAGAAAACACAGGCTTTCTAAGATTCTGGACAAACAGCAGATGAAATTTTAATATCGGAAATTTAAGTTGCAGGTTTATTTCTAGGCTGCAGCTTTTTTGTGCCAAAATAAATTACAACCCTGATTCCAAAAAAGGTGGGACACTGTGTAAAACCAATAAATAAATGTGCTAATTTGCTAATCAATTTGAGTTGAAAACATTTAGTATATATAAACTGAGTCACGAAGAAACATGTTTCTAACAAGCTGGAACAGGGGCAACAAAGACTAATGCTCAAAACAACACCTGTGTGGAACATTCAGCAGGTAAACAGGTTCATTCCTGAACTCTCCCTGCCCAGATGCATATACTGTACATATAGCCGTGCTTGGACCACGATGTGGGGACAGATCTGCACCAATCTTTGTGTCTTAGAAGTGATCTGCCATGACATGTATAGTTTCAAGGGAATTGATTATCTTACTTTATCATAAATATATACATGTATACTGTATACATATAAGAAGATGAGAAAAGCAAAACACTGAGGACCAAATGCCATGTTAATTGGCTATTTGGTAATTGGTCTAAGATGCTAATTATACAGGTTTGAATGTGTGGCCTTCTCATGATGCCCCCTGAGGATACAACTGTTCCACCATGTGTAGAAACAAACTTAGCATGCTAATGTCAGTGAAGGCTACAGTGCAGTGTTAATAACAACAGGTTTCCCTGCTTGCATATGTAAAACCTAATTAAATTCAACTCCACATTATAACTACATGCTTATCCATATTAATGGAGACACTTGAAGATGGACATTTGAGCATGGGGGTCCATTCTTTACCGTGTGATCACATATCCTTGATAATATATTCTAAACTCAGTGTTCTCTTCCCAGCCTTTTCCAGAGCTTTTGACTATATCTCACGGCCTTCAACAAATGGAACTTGGTCAAGTGTCATCATGTGACCTACAGCAGTGGTGTCCTTTTTAAAAAAAAAAAGATTTTTAAATATCTTTCCTGAGCCCATCTGTCCTATCAGATGGGCTCAGGTACCTCTTCATCATATTCATGTTAGGATGGTCTTGCAATTGGAATTGTTTGCAGAGAATGCACATCGGCTGTGTCAGATCTGTGGTTCCACATGATCTATATAAGACATAGTCATTGTGTGGCACTTTTTTTGTTTTGTCAGTAAGCTTATTCAAGTTTGCATTCATCCTATCCTACAGCCCCAATTCCGAAGAAGTTGGCACACTCGGCACTTTACCTTGCTCTCTTGGTAATCTGTCCAATGTGACGTTACTGTAAACTAAATACATTGCTGTGACAAAGCAGAACTGTTTACTATGTGGATAGCTGTTTGTACTCACTATGTAACCTTTTACTACAGGCTGAGAGAAGTAACCTGAAAAACAGGTCAGTTTTAGCTCCACTTCCAACATTATTTCATGCTATTAACAAGGTTCATTATTAGAAGGTAGGTCAGCTCAATTTATGAGAATTATTAACTTTAAAATACCCTCCGCTCCTGGTGGTCTTTCAAATGGAAACACTGATAAACCAAACTCCATTCTAAAAGCAGCCGTTTTATGGTAGGGCATTTAATTTTCACTGTAAAAACTCCAACACTAAGACTTTTTTCTGATTCACTTCGATCCACAGGCCCAATGGGCCCATATACCACTATATACAGTAACATTAACTAACCTGTGATAAGGTTACACACATTGACTGATCAAACAGTTTACTATTTTCATCCTCATAAACATATTTTTTTATTTGACATGCAAAATGTTAAGCAGCAGCTTCCAGGCACGGTGATACTAGTTTTTCCTATTTGGCGACGTCACTTTTACAGCGCTTGTTTTCACCCTAAAGGGGACGTGAATGTGACATATACCTGCTCTGCAACGATTCATACCACTGAACTGGATAAACAGGGGGGACAAAACAACACCTTCAGAAAGTGTTATGTTTATGTGTGAATTGTTTCAAAGGTGGAATCAGCTTCTATTAAATCTATGTTTTAAATTACATTTATTTTACATTTAAATACAAATAATGTAGGGGGGGGGGGGGGGGGGGGGGGA
>JBBPCS010005840.1:0-10205 GCA_037974645.1 Hollardia meadi
GTGTGTGTGTGTGTGTGTGTGTGTGTGTGTGTGTGTGTGTGTGTGTGTGTGTGTGTGTGTGTGTGTGCGTGTGTGTGAGAGAGAGAGAGAGAAAGAGAGACCCCAGGGCAGACCCCCTTTTTCCTACTCCTTGCCTTTCTGCTCTGCTCTGTCCCACGTCGGAAATCACCGAACACACACACTCACACACACAGAAACTGCAGAAGAACTTCAAAAACCATCAAGTTGAGCTCAGTAGACGCTTCCCCTCCACCTCACAGTCTCAACTCTTCCCCTGCTCAAGTCGTACTGTGTGTGTGTGTGTGCATACACATGCGCACTTATATGTGTGTGTTGAAATGCTAAAGCCAGAAGAAGCGATGAGGAGAAGCCCACCGCAAACAGAGATATCCTCATTTGGCGCTCCCTCCACCCCAACATCTGCCACTTTGATTGTGGGCACTTTGCAGGACGCTCTGCCTCAACAGGTTTGGAGCCTCTCCCTTCCTGTTGCCCTCAGTCAACTTCGACACTGCCTCTTGGAGAAAGAGGCAATCCCTCCCCTTGCCAGGATGGGAGAAGACATAGGTACAGGCCCCCATGGGAGAAATGACAGTGCGGTTTCCACTAATTTCCAGAGCGAGCCCAGAAATGGCGGCAGGGGCCCGTCACAAACGCTAATCGTGGCCGACACACTGGTCTCCCCCTACAAACACACACACTTCCAGTCCAGTGCTGATCTCAGGCTCCAAGGAAAAGAGGCAGTTCACCGTTATCACAAGATGAGCCTGACAAGGTTTCGTTCTATTTTGCTGTGAAAGGGAAAAAAATCCTTTGAATACATATGTTGATCTTCAGGCTGTGAGCCATGAACCGCCACTGTGTCTTCCCATCAGGCCTTGGGACAAAGTGACAGCAGGATAGTGTCACGCTACACAGTGACTTCTAAAGTGCCACTGCATAAGGGCCTTAAGTGTGTATATTTGGATCTTTACCTTCTTGTTGCACTCCATTCTTAATTTTTTTTTTTTTTTACTGTTTATCTTTATTCTATTTTCTGCTTCCACTCCCCACCACCTCTTTTCCTCAGTGGCCAGCTCTGAAGCATCCCGCCTCCAGCAGTCAGAGGGACCAAACAGTGGTGGCACTGGGACGAACATTCTGCCTGCAGCCCAGGGACTGAAAGAGAGAGAGAGAGAAAATGAGATAAGAAACTGGTCATAGAGAGAGAGAAGGGCAGAAGCAAGTAGGTGGGTTGCTGGGCAGCAGGTCCTCCACCCCCACCTCCCCTCCAGCCCAGAGGCCTTGGCATCCAGTGAGTAACACCCCCCTCCTTCCCTTCCCTTCCCTTCCCTTTCCCCCTTTCGCATCACCACCCCCCACCTGTTCAGAGCCACAGTGCAGAGTGGCGTTCAGCACGTTGTGAACACAAAGCAGCGGCCCCGCGGCCCTCCGCCTGGACCTCGGTGTCAAGACCCAGTCGAGCTGAGAGAGAGGGAGAGAGAGAGAGGGAGAGAATGGAGAGCAGCAAAATGCAGAATAATTATACCCAGTGGGTAATGTGAGCACCGTCGTTACAGGGGCAGTGTGGTCGGGCCGGGGAGGAGAGAGACGAAGAGGCAAGAGCGTCACCGGGGTGAGCTTGCAGGGCCAGTGGGCATGTTTGGTAAACCAAACTCACAGACGTCCCACTGGACTGCTGAAGCACCGTCTGTGGAAGTGCTGCAGGAGATCATCTGGATATTGGCGAGCACGTACACAGGGGGGACGGGTGTGTGTGTGTGTGTGTGTGCGTGGGGGGGGGGGTGGGGGGTACACTATGCTCAGGTACATAACTCACAATAAAAATGCTATGAAAATTTCTTCAGTGGATTGGCTTTAATACCGTCAGAGTCTCAAGCAGATAGACTTTAACAGGATATACATAATTTAATATACTTACAGTATGTGATTAAGTATGTTTATTCAAGACATTGTTAAACATTTTATTTGGGTGAAAAGGGAAAATCTCAACAATTCATGATTAATTAATTTCTTAATTTCAGTTTATTTACCGACCAAACCTATACTACTTGACTATACTACTATATATATATAATACTATACAATATATATTATAAGTAAGTAAATATTGTCTTTTTCTATAATAAACTAATGGACTGAGTGTAAATGCTGCTAAACTTATATCCACTTTAACCTTTAAATAACTGAACTGACTTCAGTAAAACTATAATGAAAGGCTTTTAAGTCTTAACAGAGTTCAAATGATCTTATCTAATGCAGACAGCTACTGAATAACACTGAATTAAGCGATACTTATTATGAATAAGTTTCAGTTCTCTGCTAGAACTTTGTCATTCTTTTTCAGTGACAATTTTGGACAGCGTCCCAGAAAGGCTTTGTGTTCTGCGCAGGGGTGTCAAATAAAAAAGCAGAATTCACTTAATAGACCTGTGGGACAGAAATACAGAGAAACACATGATCTGCTCGCATGCAACAAGCTCTCGCACGCAAACCGCAACTGAACATCAGGACACTTGGAGATAATGATGCGGAGGGACAGATATTTCCTCGTTATGTTGATGTTGGCTTGGCCCTCCAAATTCTTTAGTGCTATGGAAATCTAATCGTTGGATAGGTTTTACAGTAGTGGAGGTTTGAACTTCTTTTTCTCCCTCTTCAAAATCCCACTATGTGAACACATTAAATTGCATTATTATTTATGTGTGCAAAATCTAATTTGAACTGGATTTAAATGTTTGTAAAACTTCAAAAACATGGATGAATTATGTTCACATTTTGGAGAGAAGTTCAGAGTAATATTTCAAAATGTGTTACTTATTCCAAATCCATCTTATCATTACTCCAATAATGGAACATCAATTTATTTATTAAAGAATTCCAATGAATGTGTATATTTTTGGTCTGTTATTATTGGTCTACAAACAAGATTTATTATTTTTTAAATGATTTAATTTTTTTGCACACATGCCAAAGGTTTGAGGTATTAAACTGTTAATACGCAGTTTTTTTTAATTGATCTATAATAAATAATATACAGTAAGTCTTAAATATTACATAAATTATTAGGCTATCTTTTCTTTTCTTTTTTTTTAACATTGTAAACTCCAAGTTAGATACTTATGATACTCTGCTATACTTTTAATATGGTAATGTATGCTGCATTTAACTAGCCCCTCTACCATTCTCAGAGTTGATCTTAATGTTTTTAATTTCACCCTGCAGATTCATAAATAAACAAAACAACATTCCTCTCACGAAGGCCTTTGCTGGGTCTGACATGTTTTGTTGTCAGAGATCCTCTCGTGCTTCTCCAGATAAACATGAGGCTGCAGCGAAGGGCTTTTTTTTTTTTTTTTTATCCCTCGGCTGTTAATCAATCATTTAATCTCTTTAATAGGCCCAAATCAAAACTAATGGTGCATGTAATAAGTGTTTAACTAAACAATGTGGACAGTTGGGGATTTAAGTGGTGTCTTAATGGTTTTCTCTTAACTAAGCATGACAGTCTTAATGAATTTAGGGTTCATAAACAAACTTTTGACAACTAACATTTGCCCCAAACGATGCATCTTCTTGCTCTCTCTGCATGTACTTTGCTCTTGCCACAAGTGCTGTGTTTATTCATACATTTATGCCAATATATTTGCATTTCATACAAAATGTAATAAAAGCACTTGCTAATCCAAGATAATTCAGTCTCAGGAGGCTTTGCCAACACTGGATTTTAGAAATCAGGGTGAGGTATTTGGTGCCATCTTGTGGTGAAGACAACTTCATACATAACTTCACTTCCACGTGAAACATACTATAAACGTATATATCTAATATCTTATTCTAGCTATTCACTATGATGACATGTTGATGAATGCAAATGTTTTCTAAGAAACTAGATCTGAATTTAGCCACCCTAATGTATACTGAGAGGCCTTCTATATACTCATACAAAGATTATAGTGTTTGCAAATTATTTAGAGGTATTATCATATATCAATGTGTATTTATCTCCTGTGGTATCACTACATACAATATCACTACATTATTTTATCATTCTCAAGGAGACTAATAGATGCGATGCATTTTTAGCATTACCACCTTTACGTATTATTGTTACCTAAATAACCTTTGGCAGTTGGATATAATTTTAAAATCATAACAAAGGTTATGCACTTTGAAAGTTACTGTGTGCACTTGTAAAGAAACTCATTAAATCGCTCTAGTTCCCCCTTATTCACAATTAATAAATAATGAATTGATCTTATGACACATTAATAATAGCCACTTTTTGGTGTGTCAGGTTGTGAAAAATCCCTCTAGCTGGTGTTGATCCTTTCTATTTGGTAATAATGTGTTTACAAATGTTGGAAATTCCCTTAATAAATAGTTTTCAAGCTCATAAGCCAACAAGTCTAGAGTTATAAATGTTAAAAGTCAAAATAATACAATTTGGTTAAGATCAATGGTTAAGATACGCTGCAGGGTTTCTAGAGGGTAAATGGTCAATTAGGGTCAAAAGAACTAAAATACCTGCTGTATCTGCTGCAGCAGATTAAATACTAGCTATAGTGATGCTTCACAACCTGTTCCCTATATTACCTGTTCCCACATCCCTATATTATGGGTCAGTTGAGTGTACTTTGAACAGAAGTAATATATGGAAATTTAAGAAGCAGGTTTTGAGGTTACTTTGCTCTATATACAGTCATTGGTTCCACCGCAGTGCAACACTGACATCTGCTGTCCTTAGCCACGCAAAACCTCAGTCTACACTAACTGTCTCTTTTCCTGTGTCACACGTACAAGCTTGCAGACATTTTAAAGCTCCGGAGTAAACAGCACGTCAGTATAGCACACCTTAAAGCAAGACTACAGAACAATGTAGCTCATGTGGACTGGAAAGAAAAACAAAAACCTCGGTGTAACTTTAACAAGCTGAATGAATGTGACACCCCTTTAGCAGCCGCTTGGTTCAGTCCACAGACTCGTACCCGGAAGTAGTAATAAATATTTACATTTCAGTCAGCTGACTTCTATTCACCTGACTGTAATTAGCATGAGACCATTGCATTTTTATGTTGTAGCTGACACGCATTACCGTAATATTAGAGTATAGGCTATATTAATTACTTATAGTTTCGTTCATACTAATTAGCGCTTTCTTTTACAAAACTATCTTTCACAAATAGCTTCCTGTTAGCTTGGCAATATTTAGCAAGTGGCTAGTAACGTTAGCTTGTTGAGCTAGCTGCTTCACAGGAGACAACTACTAAAAACAGAGTTTTAGCAGGGTTTGCAAAAATGGACAAAATTGCTCAAGGTGAGTGAAATCCACAACAGAAAAATCACTCTTCTTTACCGCATGTTAACACGGTCGCCTCGCTGTTTATTGCCTTTTAAAGCTCAGATTGCAGCTGCTCAGCTACAGATAGAGAAGAGCCTGTATCATTTGATGTTATAGAAATTTAGGATTTATATGGTACATTCCTGTAAAGAATGAAATGTAACTTGATTGGAATAAGGTTAATGATGATTAAAGAATACCTTTCATAGTATGCGGGCTCTGTAACAACATTAAAAGCATGCACAGTCTAAAACATGATACTAACTTGTCTCTAGCCTGTTGTGAAAATGCTCTCTCCTGTGTGTTTTTCTTGTTCAAACTGAATTTAATCTGACCTGTGTTTGGTCCTGCAGATGTCGGTGATATCCAGTCCAGACTGTTAGACCACAGACCAGTAATCAATGCAGAGATCCGCTATTTTGTGAAAGAGTTTGAGGTACTTCACAAGGAATTATAATGTGATACTGAGGCACTAAACACTGTGACAATGATCATGACTTTTTTGTTATGAGCATGACAGATATCTTTTAATTTCTAAGGCTGCAGGCAATTTTAAAACCACAGAATTACTTATAATTGTGATAATGATGTAGCACTATGCCTTGGTGTTTGATTTTTGGGTTTAGTGCTGCTGATGACAGCTGTTTGGACTTTTTTTTTAAGATCAACACTGTTGTCCCTCTCTATGCTGCATATCAGACACCAGGCATGTACATATCAGGGAATTTGGCACCAATTTAAGCGCTATCACTTTCTTGCCAGTATTAGAAAAGCATCAACCATGGAACACCTGCAGTGGGTACGTACAGAGATAAGAGGCTTGGGACACAATGGAGGTGCAACAACCACACATAGCATAATACCAAACTACAGCATACCAAACTACATTTTGGTATGGGTAGTTAACACTCAACAAAAATCACTCTGCATCACCCGGGTCTTAAACTCCCAACCTTTGTCACCAACAGCATGTCGTGATTATGTTATGTTGTATGTTATATGCAGAGAGCTGCTATGAGCTGGCAGGAATTGGATTCAGACAAATTTATTGATCCCAAGAAGGGATTTTAGATGTTTCTTTGCTCCAACACTCTTGATTCAAACGAATGGCTTGATATCAGGTTTGATAACGAGCTGATCGTTTAAATCAGGTGTGTTGAAGCTGGGACACATCTAAAATATGCAGGGCAGTGGGTCCCCAGCACAATGCCTGATTAGGTACAAGATGTTCATACTGCAAACTCACAAACTTTGACACCAAGAACAAATCATGATCTCACTGAGCTACCTGCAGAGTGAGATACCAGTTGGCTTCACACTATGACTTAGACAATCAGCAGGGCTGCATGTAAAGGCAGATTTTAAACTAGTGTAAAAAATTCAGTTATCAAGACAGAATTCTGAGAATTTGTGTACTTCATCTATACAACATAGAGCAGTCTGTAATTCATTTTTTACAAAGATTGATTGCTCCATACATGAGAAATTGATGTTTAAAGATGCTCTAATTCCCATTGACTGCAATTATTTACTTGAAGGTAATATGGTCAAAAATTAAATTTTTGAGATTATATTCTAAAATTTACCACACTTCATCTCCCATCATAGCAAAATGTTTTAATTCTTTTTCATGAAAATTGGAGATTTATTTAGTGAGAATTTGCAGTATCTGTTTACAGTCAAATATTCTTGATGCACTGTGGGCTCAATTTTTGATATTTCTACGATCTGGCTGGATTGATTGTGGAGGACAGTCTGAAGATGTTTTACAAAAGAATGTAGGAGAAGAGGTTTAAAGAATGTTACAGTTTATGTAGAAAAACAGAGTGATGGACAACTGCAAGTTTACAAAAATTTCTGCTCAATTGGGCCTACATTTTGGTGAAATTTGCAAAGTCGTAGCACGTATGGTTGATTTATAAGTCAATTAAGTCAATTGGCACACAAAGTCAGCTGAGGAAGTTTGGCTTGGGACTGAACGTGTGTGCAAAGTTTGGTAAATTTTCACACACTGGAAGGCAGATTTCCCGGTAGGAGGAGGAAGAAGAAGAAATTATTTTGTAGTTTATGTCATTATGTCATGTAACCCAAGAAATGAATTGCACTATAAGCAGTTTCATGAACGACTGATTTTAGTTTCTCTCATTAAGTGAAAGAATCTGTCTTGTTGTTCTCAGTGCAATTTGACATGTTGAGAAACATTCTCAAGCCAAATGACACCTTAAGTGATTTAAAGATACAGTATTGTTCCTGTTTTTGAAAAGACAATCCCAGGGCATGAATTAAACTAACCTGTTGTCACTCATTTTTATGAAAGCTACATGTTAAGATCCAGTTTTAGACTAAATGACTTCAGAAGCATATGTTTTCTGTGTGCTTTGATGTATGTGTGCGATAAGGCTAAACTTTCCTCTGCTGCTGTTTAGGAAAAACGTGGACACAGGGAGAGGAGACTGCTGGAAAACGTCAATAAAATGGTGCAGGAAACAAATGAGCAAATGCTGCTCCCAAATTTTGAGGCCATGACCCAGCAGCTGTCTGACGTCAAAAAACGGTGTAAGTCTTCTCTTCTTAGATTCACGCCTCAGACCTTGATTTAAATTGTGTAAATTTATACATGACCTGACATCTAATCTTAACTTGGATTTGTTGCCATGTCTTCAGAAAAATAATTGTATTTAGTATCGGTCAGTTTACATTCTGTATGTCATATAAGTCTGCGTCATTATGGAAACAATGTACTTCATTTTGACAGCTATGTATTTGTGAACCTAGCTTCATCCTGTTAATGGAGAGGCATATTCATCAATGATGAATATGTAAACAATTAAAGACATTTAACAAAACACTATGTTTCATGTAATTGGACTTTTGAATCTCTATGATGGTATGCTGATACAGGAAGCCTACTTAGACAAACAATGGCAATCTTAAATGGTTTTGTATCTAATTTGACTTAGAGAAAATGCAAATTTTAAGAATATTTCTTTGCTTTTCTCCCGTTCTACAGTGGAGGCTGCCAATCACATGGCAGAGAGAGTCCAGCAGAGGGAGCTAGAGGCACAGCAGGTAAAACCAACTCCAGGCTAAGGACTTACAGTGCAGGTGGATGCAATATCCTAGCCTTGAAAAACCAAATTGGATTGCAGATTGTACAGGCATTTATAATATTGTAGTCTGTCTGTGTATATACATTCCAGTGTCCAGACACCACAATGAGCCCTCATATACTGGCTTACATCATCAGCATCTAAAGTGTAGTGCATGAATGCTCTCAACCACGAAAACAACTGTCTTAATCTCTTCTTTACTGCAGTTGTGCCCTAAAACTTGTGCTCAAGCTTTACTATCAAAATTAAGTGTCTGTCTTTTCTATGGATGGAAGATTGGTGTGAGACGTGCAAAAACTTTCTGCCACCTTTGTTCTCATTTTCTTCTTCTGTCCTTCCAGAGCACCCAGCTGCAGGAAAACATGGACCGTTTGAAAGATGAGTGGGCAGAGTTTCTAAAGGAGCAGCAGAGATTAAAGGAGGAGGTGGATGAAGAGCACAACAAGGCTGTAGGAGAACTCAGCACTAAGTACTGCGAAATGCAGAAGGAATTGACCAAGTTTCCACCCTTCTAATCAGTTTATGTTTGTGAGGGACAGTGAACAAACACACCCTCTCTTAGTACACTGGTGTTTATTATGGACATGAACGTCTGCTCTACACGTGCAAAGTGAAGCTATGGGCTTCAGTGGATGCACTCGTTGGCTGGCATGAAAGGTCAACATTTTCCAAATCCTAAATATGAAAGAGGGATTAACAGTGTGGCATTTTCACAGGCCATCAAACTCAAGTTTCTGTCTTTAGCACATGGAACTTTCATGGCACCTAAAAGGTCTGGAACATGTCATTTTTTAACAGGCGGTCATTTGATTGTTCCTTGGCCGTGAAGTTTTCAACATTTCATGATTTTTAATGGATGCCTGAAATGTGCTAATGATAAATCTGCATTGGCTTCAAGTTGAAAGGAACCTGGTGTTTGGCACCAAGGCGAGCTATTCTAAGCACTGAAAGCTAGATCATTAAATGTTAGAAAAACCCTCTGAGCAGGTGTGTTTAAAGCACAGGTCAAGTGTTGTAGAAACGAGCTCAAACAGAACTGTTTCCAGAACAAATCATCCCTCACCAGCTCTCCTGTGTTTGGAACATTTGACCTCTGACATTAACTTAAAGTAAACCAACTGTCTATGCAGGAACTATCGTTATAAAAGGCCTTTGTTGACACCAATTTGATCAGCAGCAGCTGGTTTTTGTTTGCTTTGCCACCTCCAATCTGATTTTAATGACTATAAATCCAATATTTTCATTGCTATTTAAACAGAAGAAACATGAATCAGATTTTGGATTGATTTTCCTTCTGGATCCTTCTAGTTTTTGTAGTTGTCATGCTTTGTGCTTAGAGCACTTGAAATGCAAAGAATGATAAGCAAAACAATCTGCTTGTTTCTATTTAGCCTTTTCTCTTGATTAAATTAATTGCACACAAGCATGAGCTACAGCATACATAATTTCTAAGCACAATAATGTACAAAAGTTGTAATATGAATAACAAAAGAAGTGAAATCATGTGTGTGGGTCTTGACCCTAAAGCGGAGAATCTCTTGGGTTGATGTTAAAACTCACAGCACTTTTAATGCTTTGTTTTGTCTTTGCTCCAGACAATAGTGGGTTGTTGGACAGGTTAATGGATGGGTGGACACACTGGGCACATTCCTTGCATGGCTGAGAACAGAGTTCATCTCAGACGGCGTAAGAGAACAAATATTTAAGATACCGCCCCCCCCCCCCACACACACAGATACACCTCCCTACCACAC
>JBBPCS010005841.1:0-10204 GCA_037974645.1 Hollardia meadi
AATGCTGAGTAATAGGCTGCTCTAGCGCTGCGAAGGGCCTTCCTATATACTTTAAGGCTATCTTGCCAGACTAAGCGGGACTCTTCCAAGTTAGAGATCCTCTGTCCAGAGACAAGAGCCTCTATGAGACAATGAACTGTTGAACTGTGGGGACTGTTCTACTATTACACAAACTGTTGAACTATTCTCTGCTTCAGGACAGATACGGACTGTGTAACCCTCAGGTTACTCTCAACTACACGGACAGTTCGGCCCTTGGGTTGCTCTAAAGACTGTGGCCAGCAACCCACTCTTAAGACCAAAGGGGGGAATGTTGGGACCTCACCACGTGTGGAGAACAATAGAGAGGCCTATATGTAACCACAAAAGCCTAAAGAGGCCTACATGTACATTCCAAAGCCCAATAAGGAGGAAGAGGCGCCTTAAAACCGTTAGAATCCCGCAGGAGGTGAGAGTCACTGAGGTTCAAATCCTGACTCTCCATTGGTCAAGACTCACCAGACCCTAGAGGAATCACATGACATCACCGAGAGGATATCAACGGGATCGCACCGCTCCTCTTCGCTTTTTCCCCTGCGACCATCCCGCTACAGTTACAGTAAGGGAGCGACAAGCCTTTGTGCCAGCGTTCCTGTGTTTCTTGCCTGTTTGTTTTGTGAACCTTGTTTATGATTTTGGATTTTGGCTCTGTCCATTTTGGATTTTGTCTGGACTATCTGGTTTTGATCCTCACTTGTCTCTTCATCCCATAAGCCTTCTCCTTTGGATGTAATAAACAACACTGAACAGAACCTGCCCAATTATCATTGTCTGCAATTGGGTCCCATTCCTCGAGTTCCTAGGCAAATGCGTGTCAGTATGAACTGGCCAGACATGGACCCACACAGACAAAGACACACAAACACACACAACCCTTCTCACCATAGTTGAACTGGCTGTTGCTTTTCTCACAGTTAATGACATTAAAACGGTAGGGGACATCTGCCACCATATTACTGACTTCAAAGTAGAACCACTGGATGTGCTGGGAACAGTTAGTATCCGCATTCAATATGAGGTCATATTCATATCTACAGAAGAGAAGTGAAGAGAAGAGAAACATAAGACATGTGGTTTTATTGATATTGGATTTGGGCTTACTGGGCTACCTTCAATTTATTTTCTCAATTAGGACTGTGTTGAAGTAATAATAATAATGATAATAACAAGAAGAAGATGATGAAGAAGAAAAGAGTAAAATCACATTTGCTTCTCAATGACATCTTTGACCTTGTGCTTAAAGTATGTGTGTTTGTTTGTCCATACCTGCGGACCTGAATAGCCTTCCTCAGGTTCCCGCATTCAAACTTAGAGAAAAACCTCAAGGAATCAGGCGGACACTGAAGACTGACAGGCAAAGAAGCAGGCAAAGAGACAGAGCTGACCAATTTTCGAGCATATTTTTTCATTCCAAATTGAACAACAACATATAATTACATTTTGACAATGAAATTCATTCAAAAATGATCAAAATCTTATCGACCTCTATCTGTGTATATTTGTGTTGTTTACCTACCTGTCATCCTCCAGGTCAAACGCTACCTTGTTGATCATGTCATTCATATTCAGGAAACGTTGGACATCTTCAAAGACTTTCTGCCTGATAAAGACAAGCATATGCAGGGATACACATTAACATTGAGGATAAAAACCTTTTTTTTAAAAAAAAAACCTGTGACATTGTAGACATTTACAACAGCATGAGGGGTCAGAAGTTTAAATGAGAAAAACAGAAAGTGTGTATGATTTCTAAGACAGGAAACATTTGCCAAACACATAAACTGCTCTTCAGTAGAGCGGACTCTAACCACATGTACTTTGCCCAAGTCCTATGGTTTGCCCCAGTCTCTATATTTCAGCACAATTCTTGAAAGTTTGGATTTCATGTTCCTTATACTTCTACTGCACTACATTTCAGAAGGAAAAATTCTACTTTGTCGGCTACCTTTATTTGACAATAAAATAAATAAAGTTAGCTTAACCTTGATTAGCAACAACATTCACATGTTAATATCACAGTAATAATAATCAAATCATACTCCAAATAACACTGATGGAGACAAGTCTGCTACAATTTGAGTACTTTTGAAGCCTAGAGTACATTTTGCTGACCATTTAGGTGACATGTTGAATGCAAGACTTTTACTTGTAATATTTTAAAATTGTTACATTACATTTTTACTTTTATGTATACAAGATTGTCAACCGTCTGAATACTTTTTCCACCAATAGCTTTTATGACAAATGTACTCTTTGCCAGTATAAGTATTCTCTTTGGCTAGTAATTCCAGAAAAGATACCTTCAATGTTGAGGAAATGGAATAATGCTGAAATATTTTAGAAAGACAAATTCAGATGCTATGGTCATTGTGATCTCAGGCAACTTCCTAGTCTATGCAGGTGCATTTTTTCTTTATTTTATAGTGCATTTACACCAAAATGTCACTGTTTTGGTAGGGAAGGTGTCATATCTGGGATGGCTGCTTGGACAGTAAAAATATACAAAATATTCCAAAGGGCTAACAACAACAATGCCTCTGAACCAAAAAAACAAAATCTGTAATTCATCAATGCCTTCCCAAACACATATCACTGTTAAAATGATGAGTAACCATTTTCTGATCTGCTGTCTCTATGGTTAAGGTTTGCTTAAGTTAAAGGGGACCAATTATGCTTCCAAGCTTTTGTGAGCTGACAACACCTTGTCGAGGATTTCTTTAATGGTCATCTGCTCCAGGCACAGCATGCTCTTGAAGCACAGGGACACATGATACATGTATAAAGAATAGCTAGATACCAAATACCTCTAATCAACCATCTCCCTGGAGAAATGACAAAATTAAACAATTATGAGAAACTGTTGAATAGCAGAAAGAAGATGGAGAAAGAACAAATTAATGATCAATTATCAAATTTACCGTGAACAGCTGACTATTTACAATAAGGCAATTAAACATGCAAGACAAGAACACTTCTCTAAATTAATAACTGAAAATCGGAATAACCCCAAAATCCTATTTTCAAACAATGACAATCTAACCAACTCTGTTCTAAGCCTAACAGTATGCTTAACAACTCATCATGTGAAGAATTTGCAGCACACTTCAGAGATAAGTTAGAAACCATTAGATCAAATTTATTGCAATGTTAGCCTATGATTTTTAATACCCCAGAACCTTTGTTTTTATGTGAGGAAACACTGGAGAAATTTGTCCTGGTTGATGCTGAATAAATGGTGCCCTGTGTGAGGCAGGGTACTGTTGGCAATCATTAATAATTGTGCAATATTAATTTCAGCAAATTTTGGTCATTACCAAAACCTTTCCTATCTGGTCAAAAGTATTTACATTCAACCAAACTAGTCTAGTAGTAGATGTCCAGTTGTACTTGCACACAAGTACATTGTGGTTAAATTGATTTATTAATCAGATTTATAAATCAATTATTAACGGATTATTTCTTTTGACAATTGATAACTAGTTTTGTTACATCAAGACTTGGCTATTGCTGCTAGCCATTAAAGAGTGCCTATCCTGTAAGATTCGTGAGAATTCTGATTCAGCATTCGAATACCACATATTCAATGCAGTCTAGTCAAGCTGGCAGATCTTAATACAGGTACTCCCTTTTAATAAAATCACAGCGAGCCAATGGCCCTGTGAAACCTGGACTTGTACCCGGCTGTTACTGCCAAGCATTTCAGCCCGAATAAGAAATAGAGCCTTAGATAGAGCCACAGTGTGCTAACAGCACTCTGAAACAAGTTATTTACCTAGCTGTTATTGACACGTTTCAGCCTTAGTAAGCTTGAAGAAGCAATCCTTCAACTGTCACTGCCCTGCATTTCAGTCACTGCACGTTGCAATTTTGGTAAGCACACTTTCCCACTAAAGCCACTAGCTGGTGCTGTAACTATCATTTTAACACAGGAAGCTACTTCCCATAGTGTAGGCTACCACATTTTTGTTTAGGCTAGTGTACTGCCCAAGTTACACTACAAGGTGTCTGCTAATGCAACACCATAGCCAACCACATTGAGTTGCTGAGCTAGATAATCAAGTTAAATTCACCATCCTAGACATAACAATGGAGAGCCCCTGTGTAGAGCAGTTTATTTCTTCCCTAGCACAGAGCCTAAAACCTGGCTACCCTGAATTCATTAGCAAGTTGAATTTCAGCGAGTGTAGAGAAGACATAAACTCACTACTCAGTGACAGGTGTGATGCACAGACAGCATCCAAGGGCCCATTGTTAAGATGTTTGCTTCTGAACTTCCACAGGCAAACCAGCCTAGCCTTTCAGAGCAAAGCAGCTCTAGACGAGTACAGTCCCTGAAAGCGCAAAACGCTTCTCTCCTCCATGAAGTTCAGATGGCTAATAAGAAAGCCATGTGCTACCTAAAAGACCTGCACGCAGCATAGTTAGATCTCTGCTCGCACAAGGAGGAACTGTTAAGGCTAAGTCAGAACATTTAGTGTCACCACAATTGTTAAGCCAACATGATTCAGGTTACTCCGATTCACACTCCTCCCTTAACAACTTCCTGACCCTCTCTCAGACAGACATTGAGGAGACATGTAGTTTATCTGCTAGGATATATACTAGATACTGGTTGAAGACTGTGAGCAGAGTGGTGACAGCTGGAGAGACAGTGGATAGCCCGGAGAGACGGCAATGGGGCAGTAAGGGTCAGCAGCCTGATCTGAATCTTCTGAGAGGAAGAACCCACAGCAAGCTACAGATCATCCTACGGAAAGATACCCCCAGGGATATCCGAGAGAGGAGGGGGGGATGAGAATCCCATCCGGACGGACCAAAGGATACCGACATATGGCAATGGAAATACGACGACGAAAGTGGAATGCGTATGTGGTAAGGTGTTCGAGAACCTGCATGGCCTGAAGATACACCAGGCCAAAATGAAATGTGTGAAGACGGTGCAAGTTTCACAGGGCTCAGGTACTACCCTTGGTGAGACGCAGGAGGAGCCAGCCCTGGAGTCACCCCACAGTGCCCAGACACCGATTCCATCTTGGAAGCAACAGCCAAGGGTGAAGCCAATCGACGCCTCCAGACAATGACCACCATCATCATCAGCCTAGCAGCTGAGAGGTTCGGCCTGGAGGATAAGAGAGCAGTGAAACTCCCCTACACCATTCACAACAGAGCGAGCAAGATCCACCAGCTCAGGCAGGAACTGAAGAGCTTGAGGCGGCGGTTCAAGGAGACGAGGGAGGAGGAGAGGGGACCACTTGCAGAGCTATGTAGCATCCTCCGCAAGAAGCTTACAACCTTGAGGAGGGCAGAGTGGCATAGGAGGTGAAGGAAGGAGAGGGCCAGGAAGCGAACTGCCTTTGTAGCAAACCCATTTGGGTTCACAAAACAGCTGCTTGGGTAGAAGTGCAGCGGCCAACTCACCTGCCCCAAAGCTGAGATCGACTGCCACCTCAGAGACACCTTCGGTGATGAATTCAGAGAGCAAGATTTGGGCTACTGTAAAGACTTGATTAATCCACCTGCACCAACTCTGGACTTCGATGGGAAGAAGCTCAGCTGGAAGGAGGTCCAGGAGGTGGTTAAGAACACTAGATCAAGCTCAGGCGCCGGGACCGAGTGGGGTACCTAATAAGGTTTACAAGAACTGCCCAAGGTTACTCCACGGGCTTTGGAGGATCCTGAGGGTGATCTGGAGGAGGGGAAAGGTTGCGCACCAGTGGAGGTATGCAGAAGGGGTGTGGATTCCAAAGGACAAAGAATATCGATCAGTTTAGAACATCTCGCTGCTCAGTGTTGAGGGAAAGACATTCTTCAGCATTGTTGCTAAGCGCCTGACAGACTATCTCCTGGGGAACTCTTACATCGATACCTCTGTGCATAAAGGAGGGATACCGAAGGTACCGGGATGTCTGGAGCACACAGGCGTGGTCACCAAGCTGATCAGGGAAACCCGGGAGAACAAGAGAGACCTGGTCGTGCTGTGGCTGGACCTTGCAAACGCCTATGGGTCCATACCCCACAAGCTGGTCGAGGAGGCACTGAACCAGCATCACATACCAGGCAAGTTCAGGGACCTCATTCTGGACTATTACAACAGCTTCAGTCTGAGAGTCTCTGCTGGATCCACAACCTCAGAGTGGCAAAAGCTTGAGAAGGGAATCATCACTGGATGTACCATTTCAGTGATCCTTTTTGCGCTCGCCATGAACATGCTGGTGAAGTCTGCTGAGGTTGAGTGCAGAGGGCCCCTCACAAAGTCTGGTGTCCGACAGCCACCCATCAGGGCCTTCATGGATGACCTGACGGTGACAACAACATCTGTCCCAGGGAGCAGGTGGATCCTGAAGGGCCTTGAAGAGCTGATCACCTGGGCTTGCATGAGTTTCAAGCCGGTGAAGTCTAGATCTCTGGTGCTGAAGAAGGGAAAGGCTATCAACAAGTACAGCTTCACACTTGGTAGCAAACAGATACCATCCATCATCAAGAAACCACTGAAGAGCCTGGGGAAGGTGTTTGACAGCAGCCTGAGAGACACAGCATCCATTCAAGCGACCAACCAAAAACTGGAAGCCTGGCTAGCGGTAGTGGACAAGTCAGGTCTACCTGGCAAGTTCAAGGCATGTATTTACCAACATGGCATTCTCCCACGGATTCTCTGGCCCCTCTTGGTCTATGAGGTCCTGATCTCCACAGTCAAAGGCTTCGAGAGAAGGGTCAGCAAGTTCCTTCGGAAGTGGCTGGGACTACCTCGGAGCCTGAGCAGCCCTGTACGGGTAGAACAAGCTGAAGCTCCCTATCAGCAGCCTGAATGAAGAATTCATGGTGACCCGTAATAGGGAGGTGCTGCAGTACCGAGAAAAGTACCAAAAAGTCTTGCAAGCTGGGATCGAGGTCAGGACAGGACGGAAGTGGAGGGCAGCCGAGGCCGTAGAGGTTGCTGAGTCACGGCTAAGGCATAGGGTACTGGTGGGAACAGTGGCTCATGGAAGGGCTGGCCTGGGTAGCAGCAGAACACCCCGCTACGACAAGTCGCAGGGGAAGTACAAGAAGTCGCTGATCCAAGACGAGGTGCGAGCGTCAGTCGAAGAGAAGCGAGCCAGCAGGATGGTTGGAATGCAGCAGCAGGGAGCCTGGACAAGATGGGAGCAAGCGATGCAGCACAAAGTCTCGTGGGCAGAGCTTTGGAAAGCTGAGCCTCATCGAATCAAGTTCTTAATCCAGGCTGTCTACGATGTTCTACCTAGCCCGTCCAACCTGTTCTGCTGGGGGAAGGTGGAGTCACCAGCTTGCCCTCTGTGCCTGAAGAGAGGGACCCAGGAGCACATCCTTAGCTGCTGTTCGAAAGCCATGGACGAGGGGCGCTACCGCTGGCACCATGACCAAGTCCTAAAGGCCATAGCGGACACCATCTGCAGTGGGATTAGCCAATGCAAGTGCCTCCACCCGGAGAAGAAAACCATCGCTTTCATCAGGGCTGGGGAGAAGAGTACACCAGCTGCCAGGACCACCTCCTCTGGCCTGTTAGCAATGGCGCAAGACTGGGAGCTGAAGGTTGACCTGGGAAAACAACTGAAGTTCCCAGAGACTGTTGCCACAACAACGCTAAAGCCAGACATGCTGCTAATCTCAGTAGCCTCCAAGCAGGTCATCCTCCTGGAGCTCACTGTACCCTGGGAGGATAGAATTGAGGAGGCCAATGAGAGGAAGAGGGCAAAGTACACTGAGCTGGTGGAGGAGTGCCGAAGCAACGGGTGGCGAGCGAGGTGCGAGCCCATTGAGGTGGAATGCAGAGGGTTCGCTGGCCAGTCCCTTTGCATGGCCTATAACATGCTGGGCATCACAGGGGCCAGTAGGCGAAGGGCCATGAAGTTGTCCACCGAGGCAGCAGAAGTTGCATCGAGGTGGCTGTGGATCAGGAGAGGAGAGCCGTTGGTGGGGTAGTGCTAACTGGACACAAGCCGGGGCTTGATCAACCCCGGCTGGGTCGCCTGGGCGAGGGTGATTGTTGAAAGACCCAAAACACCCAGTGACCCCAGGTTACATCACTGACGATGTGTCCAGGTGCATCAAGATTATGGATGTAAAAGTGATCAAAACACTGAAGATTACTTTAGGGAGTTAGAGCACACTCTAATTGATCTACCCCATGCAACCCAAAGGGAGAAAGTTAAACTTGTGTGGAAAACCAGCTCAAAAGCTGTTCACAAGTTTATACAGTCACAACCTCCCAGTGTAAGAGATGACTACAATGAGCTCCGTCAAGCACTGATAGAATAATTATCTCCTACTGCTGACAAGATCACTTCAATAGTTGCAGCACTCCAAAATAAACATTCCCGTCGTAAACATCCTAGAGAGTACTATAAACATTTGAGGCATGTGTACTTCCAGGGAATGAACGCACCAGGCTTAGAAGAGCACTCAACCTTCAAGTCCTTGTTCCTGCGTAATCTTCATCCATGTGTACGCACTCATGTTGTACTCATGTCACATAGAGGTAACCCCTCAATGAGTGAGATAAGGAAGATGACACAGATGGCTTGGGAAACTGTTGTCACTTCCAAGACAACTGTGCCTGCCAATGTAAACACTGAAGCAGCATACAGACACACTACATCAAAAGATCACCCTCACAACAGATCGAAGGGGGTTGATAAAAGGCCTCATAGGGACACTGAGTGTAACCGCCATGTTCACCAACTGCATCGGGATAGTCATTCACACAGAAGCTGTAGAAGGCCATACACAGAAATCATGGACCAGAACTATGACCAGCCCATGGACTACTCAGATGATGACTGCAGCATCTCTGACCACAGTTGAGAACATGGTCATAACCCATTTGACATTGACAGCGCCTCTGAATGCCTCTCCACCTCTGGCTACATGGAGCGTTACAGCCCTGAGACACAAGTTGAAAGAGCCTTTAAACACAAGAGCTCCAGAGTTCACCACACCCATAGCTTCCAACACAGTCCACCCCTGTACTGACAGTAAATGCTAAGTACCTTTCTTGCAGTTACATAGGCAAACTTGGATTTGTTAGCGACAGCACCAAACTGTACGCCTAAATTCTGCTTGAACTTAGACACCACTGTCCAACTTTGCAAATACACTTGGATCAGCCCCTTGGTATTACTTTTTTGTTGTAAGATCATGAGTGCCAAACACTAACTTAGAACACACTAAGTCCGTACAGAGGTAGTCATACACATGTCCTTATCCAGCACAAGTTTAGGACATTACCATTTTCCTTAACCACAACAATGATACAGCCATTTGGGCTTTTAAGATTTTGGAATATGATGAAATCCTTCCACAGCAGCACCTGCATGAGGGACAAAATTTTAAGTCTGCCCAGATCAGACTGTGTACTACATTGAGTAGACAGTATTGTCATCTAATCCAGTGAGTGAAACAAAAAAACTCTTGGACACTCCAAAAATGGCTTTATCATTGTAGGTGCCACTCTCTACATATGACCCTAACAATTCACATCACTAATATTCCTGTTCTTACTAATAGTTGTTACTAATAATTGGTAATAATAATTTATTCAACAGGATTTCATTGTCATTGTTTTAGTCTGGACTTCGTATTGATGACTCTTTTCTTGCTTAGCCAGGATATATAGTGTCAACCAATGCCCAGTTGGTTAAGGAGCTGTCCAGATGTCACTGACAATGAACTTACAGTTATGGACATGTATTTGTGCTCTCAGGATCACACATCAAGTGACATCCTGTGACCAAACGGGGCAATGGTGGGATCCTTAACTGAAAGTATTTTATGGTGTGAATCAAACTGAACTTTGTGAGACCGCATGGTCTATTGTTCTGCGGACAAGGGAAGCCTTTGGCCCTGGCTCCCCCAACCCCCGTTTTTTCACAGGTTGGTGCCAAACCTGCCCACTTAGTGATCCTCCAGCTATCATTGGTCAGTAGGATTTGGGATGGCACAAAGGAAACAAAACTGACCTGCCCTTTGTCTTAACTCTTTTTCTCCTGGACTTCAAGAGACTGAGAGCTTCTGAGCTCCAGCTCCTCTCCCCTCCCCCGTGTGCTCTGCACAGAGCCAACACACAGAACTTGTCCTCATGGCAGCCACAAGAGACTGCTGAGGACAAACAAGCTCAAGTCTGTTTAGCCAGCAGTCAGGAACAAAACCT
>JBBPCS010005842.1:0-10204 GCA_037974645.1 Hollardia meadi
TGCTGCTGCATAACTGACTGAAACACAGATGTTAACACAGACAAAGACTAAAGTTTGAGCTAGACACTTTAAGGATTCCAACATTCAATAACAGCAGCTAACAGCATAAAGCTAGTTAATGATAACCTTATGGGAAATGGGAAACATAATTTCTTAAAGCATGGCTGTTAAACTTGTCTGAAAGTGAAAAAAAAAATCTGAAACCAAAAAAAAAAGATTTGAATGTGAAAAAAATAAGATCTGAATCTGAAAACATAAAATTTGCAACTTGAATAAATAATTTATTCAAAAGAATATCAGAATGAAATCAAAATTATATTTGAATTGAAATTAACCTTTCCCAACACTTATTTTTTAGTTTGAAAACGTTGATTTTTTTTTTTTTACAATTCAAGATCATAACTTGAACTTTCAGTTTCAAATTTTATTTTTTCAATTAAATTTTTTTTTTCAAATTAACAAACCTTTTGGCCCTGATCTCGCTCCATACAAATATTAATACAGAATGTAATAGGATGTAGACAAAAAACCTGTACAAATCAGAAATGTATAAACACAACAAGTATAAACGGGGTGTAAAAAGCAATATAAGGCGTAGGTTGAAGGTGCAGCAGTGATGATGGCAGTAAGGTGCATGATATACATTCATTGTCAGATATTGCACTGATGGTTGGATTGGGTGTATGTATGTGTGATGTGCACTAGTGTGTGTGTGTTGTGTGTATGGTGTGCGTGTTCATAGAGGGGGGTGTCTGTGTGTGTGTGTGGTGTGCGTGTGCTGTTTATTGAGGAGTCTTATAGCCTGAGGAAAAAATAATAAATAAAAGGAGTAGCTCCCACTGAAATAACACCGAAATCAACTTATCTTCCATGAAAAGAACAGTATCCATTAAAGCCAGAGGCAATAGAAGGAATAACACTCGTATTCTGATTCAGTGTTAGAAGCAGGCATAATCATCCCATGTGAAACATCAACAGTGAGCACGCTAATATTTCCAGTACGAAAAAATTCAGAGATTCTGACCAGCCAGATGAGAGATTTGTTCAGGGTCTGGAAGGTCTTAAACTGCCAGGTGGACATGCACTCTTACAGTACATAGACAGTCTGCTGATCCAAGAATTGCAAGACAGATATGTTGGGATCAGGTAGGAGCAGGTTTGGTTATCTATAAATAATGAATGAATGAATTAATTATTATTTAATTCAGATAACTGATAAAATTAATTGATTAAAACAATTGAATGAATCAATTATTAAAATCAATCAATAATTACGGGGAACCAGGGACAGATAACCAAACAGTGAGCACAGTCTCAGATGAACATCAAAATTGCCAAATTAACAAACGTCAAATTAACCAAATTAATGCTCAATCTTAAAAGGATAACCAGTGAAGGAGTGAATCTGAGCACTGATCGTCACAACCAGCTGTTATAACAACACACATATGCACAAATAATCACAGACAATTGCTCATTAATTATAACAGGATTTATTTAATATTAAGTGGTATTGATTAATCATCAAAAACACTTAATAATAATAAACACCTATTATCTAACTAAACTACTAAAGCAATAATAACAATCAAGCAAGCACGTGGTATCAGTGATCATGGGGACATGTGTGCCTGTGTGTGTGGGTGTGGGTGTGGGTGTGAGTAGGTGCGTCTGTGTAGGAGGATGAGGGGGGAAGGACCACCAGTGGGATCGGGTGGAGGTCAGGTGGGATCACACTTGGTGTAATCCAAGATGGCTGATGGGATCTTGTGGAGATCACGTGTGGCGTTTCAAAAATGGCGTAATGTCCTTGTGATGACGTGGTGTTGTGTTCGAAATGGAAGCGGGATCTCATGGAGATTGCGTAGGTCTACGTGGAGACAATGAGTGCAGCTACTGCCATTTAAACATTGGTCTACCACATGAGACATATGCAAGTCTGAGGGAGGCTAATGTGCAATCACTCGTAAAGTGTGTGTATGAGGTGTGAGATTGGAGGCGTGTATGTGCGTGTGGGTTAGTAGAAGAAGGGAAAGCGAAGAGAGAGAGAGAGGGAGAGAGAGAGAGACAGTGACAGTGCTCAAGGCAGAATAAAATGCAAATCTAACACCAATGGAAGACCACAATAGTCGCTTTTCTATCACTCAGGGGCCGGTGCAGGAACTCAGGCTCGCCCACCGTCCTCTGGTCTGTGTTACAAGTAGAAACGCGGTCTATTGTGTACGCGCCGGCGGCACTCTAACATACAATGAACCGCTCCGTGGCAGGCAGCGGTCACCATTACATCCAAGAATCTCTAGCAGCAGTGAATCAGACGGGGTCTGTTAAAAGCACCAACAAAGAATTTACATATACAATTTACATACACAATTGCTAACGCAATTGCTTATGGTCCATACACTAAATCTAGTCTCTGCCCAGACACTAAGCCTCTTACTTGGATCGCTAATAGCGAGTTGTGTGAATGTGTAGTCCGCTTCTGTCCCTCGATGCGGACCAAAGATGGGCCGTAGTCGCACTCTGTCCGAGTGAAAAGGCAGGGCTGGTCCTCCCCGGGGCAGCGAAGGAAACAGCGACATCAACTTAATTGAAGAAAACGGGCTCGGCGAGTCGTCCGTCCTTCTCGGAGAAACCTTACTCCGCTCTGCAGGTGGGGAGAGAGTGTTGGGTTGCGCAGCGGTCTCCTCTGGATCCAAACTGTGTTAACTACACAGAACAGCCTGTTGCTCGTCCAGCGAGGGAAAGACTGTTCAGTTCAGTTCAGACCCTTATTGTCCCGCGAAGGGAAATTTGATTTACAGCAGTGGGTAAAAACACAAACACAACATAAAACATGACATAAGACAGTGCAACACAACCTGACCGAATACAACCAAGAAAAGAAAAATGCAACTGTTAGTTAAAAAAGTCCATTGGAATGGTAGCAATGATAGATAAAGAGCTATAGTGCTGCTGAAAGTGCAGTCAAGTTTTAGAGCTGATTAAGTGCATTTGTGCACTAGGAACAAAGGAAAATTTATACATGTTGCTCTTTGCCCTGGGCAGCCTGTATATCCAACCAGATGGAAGAAGAACAAATTCCTCCAAGAGGGGATGGTCAGAGCTCTCCAAAATCGACCTTGCCTTCCTCACAATTTGTCTGTTCCAGATATCTGACAAGGAAAGCTGCTGAGTGCCAATCATTTTACTGCCTGTTTTTATGATATTTGAAAGATGATTTTTGTTGTGCACTGAAAGGTTACCATATCACGAGATAAAACAAAAGGTTAAAATGGACTAAATAAAAGATCTGTAGAATAAAACCATCAGTGTCTTGTCTACATTAAAAGTATTCAGTCTGTGCAGAAAGTAAAGTCTCTGCAGGCCCTTTTTGCAGATTGTAGTTGTGTTCAGGTCATGATTTAAGTTCTTATCAATGACTGTTCCCAGGTACTTGTAACAATCAATGTTCTCAACCAGTGTGCCCTTAATTATAGTTGGTAGGGTTGAATGGGAGGTTTTCCGGAAGTCGATGGCCATCTCTTTAGTTTTGTTGACATTTAACTTCAGGAAGTGGTTGTTGCACCACTCCACAAAGTCATCCACAACTGGCCCATGCTCAACCTCTCTATCCCGGAGCAGACTGATTAAAACAGTGTCGTCCGCGAACTTCAGGAGATTCCTGTTGTTATAGTTGCTCCTGCAGTCATTTGTATATAAGATATACAATAAAGGGGACAGGACACACCGCTGGGGTGAGCCTGTGGATGACAACCACTTCTCAGATAGAGCACCATTTGCCCTGACTGCCTGGGGCCTACATGTTAAGAAGTCCAATATCCATTTCACCAACCCAGCATCAAGGATAAAAGTGGACAGAAGTTTCTTAGCTAAAATTTGGGGTTGGATTGTATTAAAAGCTGAGAAGAAATCTACAAATAAAAGCCTTACATGAGTTTTTGTACCCTCGAGGTGCTTGTATAAGTAGTTAAATAGAGTAATAGTTGTGTCATCCACCCCTCTATTGGCCTGATATGCAAATTGCATTGGGTCGAGCAGGCCCTGAACGTTATTGGTTAGGATTCTTTTGACCAATTGCTCAAAAGTCTTCATCACGACTGAAGTCAGAGCCACAGGCCGAAGGTCATTTAACTCTTTGGGAGATTTGTTTTTAGCCACGGGTACAACAATAGATTCCTTCCACAGCTTCGGGACCTTGTGCTCAGTAAGTGACAAGTTAAAAAGATCCGTAAAAATATCACATAACTGATCTGCACAGACTTTAAGAAATTTGCCAGTAATCATATCAGGCCCGGGGCTCTTTCTAATGTTACGTTTGTGGAACATGGATCTGACAGAATGGACACTAATAGTAGGCTGAGAGGTGGCAGTACAGTCACTCAATATATCAAACTATGCACATTTGTAAAATTATATTCATCATTAAAATGTAGATCAAAATCATTCAGTGCATTTGCAAGCTCTGAGTGTGACTCATAACCATCCATGTTGATCCACCTATTGTACTTATTGTCCTGGCTAGTCATGGCTTTCATGCCATCCCACACCGCCTTTAGGTCATTACTGTAAAATTTCTCCTCTATTCTATTCTTATATTGGAGTTTAGCCCTCTTGATTTCATATCTGGCCTCTTTTTTTAGCTTCTGCCTTCTCCCCATCTGAACCATGTAAAAAAGCATCATGTTTCCTGTGCAGTGCATCCTTCACTGCTTTATTTAACCAGGGTTTACTATTTGGAAAAACCTTGACATGTTTTGTGGGGATGATTGAGTCTTTTAGATAAAAAAATATAAGAGGAGATCACCTCAACGCTCTCATCAAGATCAGCAGTCATTAAAAGCATCCCAGTCTGTGCTGTCAAGAGCTCCTTGAGTTAGCACTTTCAGTCCACATCTCCACCATCCTAGTGATCTATGATTATGATCGAGTGCACAGCTGCAGTAGACTATGCCAATGAAGCGGTGTACAAAATGAAACTATTTCATATACAATATTTTTGGACTTGGAGGGCTAGATCGTCCGGATCGCCCAGTTCGGCACACTGAACCCTAAAATCCATCACTACTCTCCATGCCTCCCTACTAACAAAGCTGGAAATCAACCACCAGATTCCATCTAAGTAATGCCTCCTGTCATGACCCGACTCAGGAGGTCACAACAAGAAGGGAGACCACACCATGGCAAACATTTAAATAATCTTTTATTAAACCAAATTGAACCAAATTAGGCCAAACTGAAACATCAAAATTAGATATTTACAACATGTGGTGTGGTTGTCAGAAATATCAGTGATGTCAGATGTGGATGAGTGAATGGTGTGAGTGTGAAAACAAAAAGATAAACTAAGGCACCAAACCAATGCTGTGCCTCTGTGGAGCAAGTGAGGGAGAATGATGGCATGTGTGGCTTAAATAAGGTCAGACCCAGCTGCACTGAATCAGTGCAATTAAGTCACCTGCAAGAGAGACACAGGTTAGCCACAAACACAAACTCCCAGATGACCCCACACTCCCGACTCCCAAGCAAATTGTCCTCCCTACTCTGTCCTCCTCTCTGGACTCTCTCTGTCCTCTTAGCAGGATCATGCGACTCCTCCAGCTCTGTGGTTGTTTGACTCAGTGCGTGCTGACAGACCTACCCTACAGGCAACTAAAAGGAAATGGGTGGAAATCCAAATGCCTAGAGGACCTGCTTGCCTATCCATCTTCTTCTCTCTTCTTTTTCAGCCTCCTCATCTACAGCTAGTAATACTCTTTGTTTTAATCCAAAATTCAATCTTTCATTTCCACCCCCTCAAAAACCCCTCCTTTATCCCCCACCCCCCTCATACCATCTATTAGGTGTGTAGTGGTACGTTGTTGATCCATGATCCATAAGGGTCGCTCCCCACAATTTGGCATGCGTGTGCGTCGCAGATTAAGTGCAAAATGTAACCATCATGGTATGTGGTGTCACTAGGAGACTGAGCATGCTTGTCGTGATGGGTGTAGATTGTTAGATTGTGATGTTTATTGCACCTTCATAAAGACCTGCTGCCTTCTCTTCGACACACAGCTCCAATCTCACCAGAGCAGCTTCGGTCTCTCTTTGGCTTTCAAGCACAGTAGCCTTCAGTGTTGACAGGCTATTACTCGTGACTTATAACTACTCAGATATGGCTGTGGGCGGGATATTGAGTGACACTACAGAGTGGTGACCATAGCTGTATTAAAATAGTTTATAATTCTTATTTAATAAAAATAAATAAATAACAAATAAATTAAATTATAATACCTCTAATACAGCTATGGTGGGGACTACAGACACAGCACAAAGTAGCACATTTTAAAATTAATTTAACCCTAACACTTTTTCCTTTATGCTGATCTGAAAATGATCAGGGGTCTCATTTATAACCGTTGCTTACGCACAAAACAGGGCCTGACAAGTGTACGCCGCTTTCCACGCAAAAGTTGTGATCTATGAAAACAAACTTGACGGGAGAATGTGTGCACTTGTATGTAAACTCTGAGCCATGTGTACAAACATTTTGGAGACGGGAAATTGGTGACGCAGATGGCAAAGTGGTGAATTGAAGTCAGAGTGTATAATGATGCCTCTTACACATTTAATTTTACTTAATTTCAAACGTTAATTAGGCCTATAGATCCACGCTAAACCAAAACAGCAGTGTTATGTACTCTCGAGCCTTAGCCTAATTATTGCAGAGGCACATTTCAGGTTGAAAAGACATAAGCCAAAAGAAATCTTAAATCAAAGTCTTAATATTTCATCAGTGCAGTCTCACCATCACAGTCCCACCCCCGGAGCACAGCAAACTGTTGAAATTATCTTCAGCCGCTGTAGAAATCCAAGATAACATCAAATGGCATTAAATAATTACGTAACAGAGCTAACACTGTGCACCTAGTACAATTTTGTTTTTCATGTAGTTTTTGAGTAAATTGCTGCAGTGAACAGGACTGTGCTGTGAGGCACACAGAGCACGCTGGAGACAGCGCGGTGGCTGTCACACACACATCTTCACCACCTGCACATATGGACTGTGTAAAGTCTGGAAATAAAACCAGTGACAACTCTCACACAGTCATTACACTTGATATGCTCATTATGAGTCATAATCATGCAGGCCAAGTTCACCAGAAGAAAACTTAAAAAACTTAAATGAATAAATAAATAAATTGTGTTCACCGATCAAACTTAATTTTCAAGCATCAAGCATAATTTTAAAATGATATCACAGGGTGGGGGATACCACTGATTGTCATGATCATTTTGCCAAGGTGTGAAGCAGTCAGTCTGATCACTGTAAACATATAAATACTGCTGTGACACTCGTCACAGTGTAATGTGCATGTAATGCTGCATGATGGATGCACGGACTCACGCTGTCCTCGCACTGCTAGAGGACTACTTGAATGTAATAATAAAGATGTGCTTTCGAACCTCCACCTCACCCACAAGCACCATGATTTCTGTCATTTTCCTTTCGTTTATTGCCGTGATTCGCCATAGAGAAACATCAATCAGCAGGTTCATTTATGTGCATAAACGTTCATGAGGTGCTTTGTGGAGGGCGGAATATGAGGCGGATCCATGTGTGCACATTTCCAAGTTGTTTTGGGATTTATCGAAGGAAATTGCGCACTGTTGTGCGTGAACATGGTTTTATAAATCAGAAAAAAAAAATTTGCGCACACCATTTTCAGCTTTTGTGCACGCATAGGCCTACACTTTTAGTATGAATCCTACGCACTGTTTTATAAATGAGACCCCAGATCTAACAAAAAACAAAAAACTGTGATACCATCTGAACCATAACAATAAGTGAATGAGGACCAGTATGTTCCAGGTGTGAATGTAGACCTAAATCATGGAGAAAAAATAGATAAATTATATATATAGGGCAGCACAAATGTTATTACATTTTACTATACAGAAAGTTGACCCTGCTATATTTGATGTACTACCTGTATAGAAGCATCATCAACCCATCATTAGCTGGCTTTTTTTTTTTCCATGAAATTGATCAATGAGGACTTCAGAACAACTCCTTCTCTGATTTAACAGCCCATCCCTCTGCCCACTCATAAGGTGGATTAACTAATGTGTGTGTAACTAGCAGGGGGTGTGGGTGTCTACATCTAGTTTGCGTTTGAATCACTGGCACCTCCAGGGGGATGGGAGCTTTGCCTGGTGCTGGAACCGCCAGACTGGATAGCACGGCAGGAGGCAAAACACTGATTTTTAATTGATACATTAAACAGTCAAACAGATTGCACAACCTCAGGCCATGAACAAAACAGCATGCACAACTCGAAGCCCCAGGCAAGCAGAGAAGCATTATCTCTCTCTGTCATCTCCCAGTCCTTATTCTTACACGGATTATCTGTCCCTCAGGGATACCCTTTTGTTGTGTTGTCTGCTTAAGCTACTGAAAAACAGTCTACACAAACCTGCAGTTTATGGAGGAGCTGCCACTTTTGCAGCACAGGACTGGGCTTGATAGACCCTGTTTTATAGAAAATTACTTGTGATTTTCTGATCATAACCAAAATGACACAGTTTCAATCTGCTTCATGTTCTTTCTGTGTGTGAGAGTTTCTGTGAGCAAAATGATTTGCAGCTACCACTCCAACTAATGTGTCTTAAATAGGAGAGTGCTTGTTGTGTGACAAGACTAATTAAAATTATTTATGCTACCATTGCATGACATCATTGGAAGCCAAAGTACAGCCCACAAGATAAAAAGCAAAATGAATCAACCTATTTGCCATACACATATACTCTGTGAAGCTCAGTATGTTGTGTAATTCATCAACAATAACAAAATACAAGTGTGCACATAGAGCATTTGTGTCTTTATTTATTCCTGTTAAATTATGTGAATACTGTAGATGAGATCAAATTGGCTGTCAACTAAGATAAGGTCTATTTGAATTCATGGTCATTTAGTGCTGCATTTGTTTGTTTAGGTGAGATGTCTGAAACTCTGTTGGTAACAAATAGCTGAAATGCTGAATGTTCCTCCATTTTTTTCATTATTCCCATTCAAGGCAGAAATTTCACCGGCGGCCACGATGGCCATGGCCGTCGTTGCCCCTCTATCTGACCTTGATGCCCTTCTGAAAATTGTGTGCCCATCAGCAGTGACGGATTGGCCATCTGGCAATTGGGCAAATACCAAAAGGGCTGCCCCCTATATGGGCCGCTTGGGCCGCTCAGAATGGGTCATTGCATTGATAAAAAAAATAATAATAATAATAAAATGTCTTTAAGCATTTTGATTCAAAAAGTTATTTTATGCATGCAGCCACAAACACTAGAGATCAGCCCGATTGTACCTTTTAATAAACAATCATGATGTCATCGTTGTAGCCAGTCTGACTAGGCTAAAAGAAAATGAATCGGGGCACCAAACAACCAAAGGGGGGAGCAGAGAAAAAGAGAGTAAAAACAAAGGAAGTTCTGTTGGCTGAGGGTGAAAAGTGTGCAAAATTAAGAGATTTATTTATGAAATGTGTCACCGACAGTGCTGCTTCAGCTAATGTTAACATTAGCAGCGTCAATGTTGGCATGGGAGCTGACAACACAGACACAGAAGAGCCAGACCAGGGAGACAAACAAGACAACGAGGGAAACAAACAAGTGGAAGAGTCCGAAGAATCAGACTTGGACACTGGACAACAAAACGTGGCAAACTTTAATTTGCCAATATCAGCTTTTCTACAGCAAAAAATGATGACTTTAGTTTTATCACTATTAACCTTTAATTTCCATTTCTCACAAAAATTGCACATATGGTTTATTGCTTTCTGTAGCCCTTCTTTTATTGTAGACATGATACTTGTATCGTCTGTTCTCTTTGCGATGTCGAGCTGCTCACATACTCTGTCTCTGCAGTTGAAGTCTGTCTTGAATCTCCGTCTGAAGTGGTCAGTCCGGGGCGATCTCCACTGACGAGGTCCGGGGAGGAAGAAGAACACAGTTTGCTCCGTTGCTTACTCTTTTATAACATCCTAGGTGCTTGAATATGCGTGTTACTTTAGGCGATTGGTGTTGCTCTGACCAGATGTTTCCGTTCCTTGGCCTATCACCCACCTCCCTCTCTCGGATGTTTCATTGCAACATATCCTAACTGTCCTTCCTCATTCCGTCTTATAAACATAACACTATCAACTGTAATCATTCTCTTAATACATTT
>JBBPCS010005843.1:0-10203 GCA_037974645.1 Hollardia meadi
GTGGTCTAGACCTACTCTACATGTTAAGTGTCATGAGATAACTTTGTTGTGAATTGGCGCTATACAAATAAAATTTTGATTTGATTTTTGATAGTCTACATGATATGCAGATACACACCGTTCTCCAGGATTTCTACACGCCCACTTTAAAAGTCGTCACGGTATACCTACTACAATATCACCTCTGCCAACTCTGTGTCTGTCTCCTGCTTGATACTGATCAGGTACGGTTGGCTTTTGGAGTTTTTTGCGGACAAAAAGCAGCCTGCTGTGGCTGAAAACTACACTATGATACCATGAGTGTAAACCAGAACACTGAAGTTGTGGGACTGACAGCTAAACAATGAAACAACTCAAACAGTTATAAAGCTCTATAGAGCCAAAGGAAGCTGCAGATTTGAGTGAATTCTCGTAATTGATAATTGTCATTTGATGCATTGTTTCAGTAAAGAATCTAAGTGCATACTCTACTGATGTGTAGCATTGAACATAAACAATTAATTGTACTAGTTTACGGGCTTCTTACATGTGGACTCAATAGTTTAGAGGACAGAATGGCCATAAAGAAAATAAATGGAGAAAGACATTTTTTTTAAAAAGCACACACACAAAAACACACACAGGCAACAACAATAAACGCACAAATTGTCAAATGTAAAAAAAACTTGGACTTGTCTTCAAATTTTTAAAATAATTTTAATTAATCCAAACAATAAAAACAATTTTTTTCAAATTATATTCAGCATTTACTTTCGGACTCCAATATTTCAGCATGCCCTCTGCTTCGAGCGGGTGCTGACAAAATGAAAGCCAGACCTCGAATATTATCAAAGGAGATAATATTTGTTTTCACTTCACATCTGCACCTTGGGTTTTTAACACAGGAGGTGCAACTGTGTTTGTTTGCTGGCCCACAGTGTGTTTTTTTTGTTTTTTTTTCTGAAACCACAAAGTATGGTAAATAAACAGGAAGTGAGGTGCATCCAGTTCCCGGTATTGGCTGAGTAGCAACAGGGAACTTTCCCTTACCCGTAAACTTTTCATATATTCCACTTGAAACTTGTCACAATAACGCTCACTCTCGTCATCATCACAGTGTTCACAGTATCCATGTTTAATATGGATTACAAAACAATACATTCAACAATGTGTAGTTTGTCCATGGGACTTGCACATATTTCAACACATTTTCTTCATTCACATATTAATGACTTTTAGTAATTCTGGTCATGTTTTGAATACAGAAGAATATTTTTATGGGACCTTGTTTCTGTAACATCATTTGAAGTGCAGAGTGTTACTCCAGTATGTTCAGCAGAGATTAAATTATTACTACTACTATAGTTTAGTGGAGTTGTTAACTACAACAGTTAAGTGGACTAAATTAAGTCCCTGCAGTGCTCGTTGGGGTTTTGGAGCAGAATTATAATCACACATTTTTGTAAGGCTCAACTTGATGCCCATAGCCATTTATAAAATGAAAACAGAGCTACACAGTAGAGCCACATTTAACCCAATGTAGGCTGATTAAACTTGCAGTGTATTGAACATCAACACTAATGTAGTGATAGCTACATCAAAATAATCCATTAAAAAATGCAACACAATTATAAATATAGGTATATAAATAGTTCCATATCACCAAATAAATATATTATTTACAGAGTAAGATATAGCCTACATATTTATACAGAATGAGGTGAGTGTCTCGTCTTTTTACGCTGTTGTCACAAAAGCAACTAATCCTACTGAGCTTCGTCTTCCACATTCAGTTTGCAGTAAAACTCGTCATAGCTTTGAAAACGGCACCAGTACCTGGCCCATGTTCACCTACTTGGACTTCAAGAATATAAAGCTGGTGTTGTTCTTCAGTGACCCACAGATGCATCTTCGTGACAGTAGTAACACTACAGGGTTCCACATCAGTCCACGTGGAACATCCCAAATCCTGAGCCGCTCCGCTCCAGTTTCCAGTTCTCCAGTCCCGCTTTCGGTACAGTCATCTGAGCGAAGACCCTCTGCTGGTTAATCTGGCTCACTGTCCAGCACTTCCTGATCACAGTTCTTGAATCTGCCACAGCCGGAAGCTCCACCTCGCAGGTGAGTTTATCGCCCACGTGCACGCTGAGGAGTCCTGCGCTGCAGTTGTAGGTGCAGGTGAGGTTGAGATCAATGTATATGAAGTAGGTCCCGACACGTTTGGGCATCAGAGAGTTCTGGTCCGCGTCAAACATGAAGTTGCTTCCTACTGACGTACCCTCACCATAATGGATTGGGGCCCAGTGCATGGTGGAGGTCTTCAACTCGCCTGCAGGAGACACACACGTGTAATTTAGATGGTGTTTACACAGTGGAACAACAAGTATTGTGAAGTGATTTCGTACAGTTTAAAACCTGCTTTTAATCCTCATTTATGATGAATGATCTTTATATCTTTAAAGTTTGGAAATTACACTTTGTACAGAAAAAGCACTCTACTTTTGGCCCTAAAATGGAAGACAACATTATCATCTACCTACTTTTTCTGTCTTTTTTTTTTTTTTACTCTTTCCCTAAACATTTATGTTATGTGGCTACTTTTAGCAAATGAAATTAGACTTACATGAGCTGGCTCCCAGATAAACAAAGTTCTCCACCTGTTGACAAAACATGATGATGACAAAGTGGATTAAAATGTGCGGAGGACGTGGGACAAACTTGACAAGGAAATAAATGAATGATTCGGATTTTAAAAATAGGAGTCTGTCTTTACCTTATATGTTGGGTTAGGTGTGTCTCCCGTCTGCCTTGCCTCAAACTCAGCGGGCTTACGAGGGGTCTCCATCACAACCGTCGCTACGACGACAGCCACAGCTGCCACCGCCACGAACAGAAAAATGATGGACATTACGACAAAGACGTCCAGGCAGCTCCCACGCCGGCGACCGCTCTTCTGAAGAGACTCAACGTCCATTTCTATGTTTTGTTGTCCCATCATTCGGCTGTAGGGTGCCTGGGTTTCGGGGAGAGCGTCCACGGCGGCCAGTTTTTTAAATTCAGTAGATAAAAGGCTTGAGGTGCAGATGCAAGCTTTGGAAGTCCAGCTCCAGGTGTTTTAGCTCCACACGGGGATAGTCCTCTTGTTGTCACACAGCCCAGTCCGCGTCTTTAGGTGAATGTCGCCACTGTGCGTACCTTATGGCCTTTTATACTGTTCTGCACTGTGCACTCAGTTTCAGACACTTAGGAAAAACGCGGAAGTCATGGATTTCCCTCTCGCCTCTTCACGCACCCCCCTCCTCCCTCCTCCTTCGCTGCGTGTACACGAGGTGAGAAAACGAGACGCTTAGATTTTCCGCAGCTCTCACACTGCTGTTGCGCAATCGCGCCCTAAAAGGCAGCGTCTGCGGTGGAAAACGAAAGGGGGAGAAAACGGCGCGGCCTCCGTACGCACACTACATTCCGAAACATTGTATAACAGACGCTCACATTCCCCTCAACACTTTGAACCTCAGGGGGCGGCGAAAGTGGTACAGTGGAGATAATGGTGGCCTGAACATTCGGACTTCATTCGGCCTCATTTAAAAAGTACCTTTCAACAAGTGTATGTAGAACAGAGAAACACATGTGTGTTTGTGCGCTCGAGTGCGTGGGATATGATTGGATAGGGTGTGGCATTTGTCAAGAGTATGTATTTCATCATCAACCTAAAAAAAGCTCACGGCGTCTGCTCCATGATCTTTATACTTACTACTACTAATACTATACTCACAACCAGGTGCCAGCCAACTATCACACCATATGACAAAATGATGCAGAAATGTGCAACGTGCAAAAACATACGGGAATTCCCATTGTGTGTGGGGGTGTGTGTGTGTGTGTGTGTGTGTGTGTGTGTGTGTGGAAGGGTTATTCCATCACCCTGCAATTTTTATGCAGTCCTGAAAGCTGCATTGGGACATTTCAAGGTAAATTATAAGTATTTGGACCTGTCCACATAACTGTTTTTCATGGCTTGGCTTGGTTTTGTAGTACCAGTACTAGGCCAGAGGCTCAAGGTCCACTTCTGATTGTTAAAAGTTTCCAGGACCACCTTCCCAAATAAAATACAAAGTATGCATAACATGACCAAAAAACTGACATAAATTGTAAACATATACAGGGCCGACTGGTTGAGAATAGCTGTTTCAGGCTGCCTTCGGGTCTGTAGCCAAGGCCCTTTGAACGTGATAATGCCCAAATTCACAAAGTGAGGTCCATAAAGAAATGGTTTTCTCAGTAATAGTAGAGCCAAGCTCTATCACACAACATCAGTGTTGGAGGGATATTTTTTATTTTTTTTGTATTTGGATAGTTATTATCTTCAGTGGGAAAATCCACTGTGGGTGGACCTCTAATAATCTCAACAACGATTTGATGATACCCACATTGTGATCTCTCTCTCTGTGTGTGTGTGTGTGTGTTCTGTTGATTGATTGTTGATTAAGGGGGAAAACATGGGGGGGGGGGGGGGGTTGTTTGTGACTTCAATTTAACTCTTCAAAACAAAGAGTGTGTGAATGTGTGTGCGTATACATGCTGCTATAAAGCAGGAAATCATTAAGCAACCTGCTGTGGTTGCAACGTTCCTGTCTGTGGTTTAAGGCCCAGGCCTTTTAAAACTTGTATTCTGACTTTAGTTCTGTAAAGCAAACATTAATTATCAGAATTTCACCAGTATGTCATCTGCACCACCAGTCTGTGAAAGACATAAATGCTATGGCTCAGTTCCAGATGCATACAGAGCTATCACGCTACCCCCACTTGGTTCAGCCGACCACCGCACCATAATGCTCGCTCCAGCCTACTTAACGGTTGTAAGGAGAACAGAGAAGGTAATTAAAACCATGAAACAGTGGACCAATGATAGTGTTGACAGGGTACAAGGATGCTTTCGAAAGCCACTGACTGGAATAGCCGCATAAACCCGTCCAGCAACATTAATGAGCAGGTGGACACAGTCTCATCTTACATCAACCAAAACGGTTGCAATCTTCCCCAACAGTAAAACTTGGGTGACTAAAGAACTCAAACAAATCCTCAACCAGAAAGAGAGTCTTCTTCACTGGCTCTGAGACTTTTAAAAAAAAGGTTAACAGAGAAGTCAAGCGTGCTATAAAAACTGCCAAACTGAAATATAAAGTGGAGAAAACATTCACACGAGGATACCTCCGTTGAGCTTGGCAGGGTCTGAAGAACATGTGAAACATCTCCTCACTCAAACCTGGTGATTCTGTCCTCATCATAAACAAGGTTAATGTGGTGAGAGCCCTCTAGATGACTAAACTGAAGAGAGACAACATCTGCGGGCCTTTCCATGAGGTACTGTGCTGAGCAGCTGGGGGATTTTTTTTCCAGCTCCTGTCCCAGAACTTCATGGCCCATGGTATAGTCCTCAGGATGTGGAAGCAGTCCACAGTTATTCCAGTACCAAAGAAGGGTACTGTCAAGGTCCTGAATGACCTCAGGCTGGTAGCTCACACCTCTCTTGTAATGAAGATTATGGAGAGGTTCAACAGACTCAAAGATGGACCCACTACGGTTTGCATATCGTGCTGGCAGAGGTGTTGACGATGCAAAAGCATTCATTATAGACACTATCCATAAACATGTGGAATCTCTGGAAGTTTGCAGATTTCTCCTCAGCATTTAACAGAGAAACTCAATACCTGTTTTCTTCTAGGTGACCTACTAATCTTGTGGATAATGGACTTTCTCACTAACAGGTCACAGAGAGTGTCGGCCAACAACACTTTCTCAGACATCCAACACACTTCAACCAGTTCCCAGCAGGGCTGTGTTCTATCTCTATTCTTCTTCTTCTTCTTCTACAGGTCCACCCAGCCAAACTGTCACATGGTAAAGTACACTGACGACACAGTCCCCAGCTCTTCGTGAGTTTGTCGAGTGGTGTGACAATGCCTGCCTGGAATTAAATGTGAATAAGACTATGGAGATGGTGGCAACCTTCTCTAACAAGCAGAGGGAACTGGCTGCAGATGTCATCACAACCCCTATGAGATCCTCAGGAAAGGCCAGCAGCAGCAGAACCTCCCGAAGAAGCTCAACTCTTTTGAGGTCAGCAAGGAAATCATCATAATGTTCTACTATTCATTCATTGAGAGCATTATGACATTCTCCTTTTTACCCCATTAGCCTTCAGAACAGGAACCTCCTGCAGAGCTCAGTCAAACTCTGCTCCAAAGTTATGGGACTCCCTGTCAGAGTCCTCTGCGAGCAGCAGACATTTGTCTAAATTGTCTAGTCAACCTTTGTCCTTTATGACTCTGACTATGGTGATGTAATTTATCTGCATTATCCTGTCTCCACTCTTAAACCTCCAGATGTAGTCTTTTATTCCGCCTTTAGATTCATTACTAGGAATGATTTAAGAGCACATTATTGTTTACATGATAAAGTTACATAAGTTTGGCTGTCATTGCGAGAGAACACCAACAAAGCACAAAGCACTTCTTGGCAAACTACCTTGGTATCCTTCATGTCTTCTTAATTGTAAGTCAAATTCACACTGCACTAAAATCACCATGTCAATCAATCCTGAGAATAAGAAATTGTCTCTAAAGTACTATGCCTCACACAAGTGGAACAACCAGCACAAACTTATCAAATTAAACAAGCTGATCCCTTTAAATCAAATAAAATACTACTACTACTACTAATAATAATAATAATGGGCTCTTGAACTTTCAAAAGTCCTCTACAAACTACGTATTATATTGTCTTTTTATATAGCCCTGAAAACAATTGGGAAAATAATAATCTAAACTCTAAATGATAAAAAAATATATGTTGTATAATAGGCCTGTATAATTTCTGTCAGTGAATGAATTAAGTTTGTTTTTAAGAAAACCTGACAAATTACACTTTCAAACACTGAGTTTTAAATACTTTCATCCTCAGGCTCGTCAACATCATTTGTCACTGTGTTTAAAGGGGAATAAATCAGGTTGTTGCAGTAGATCACAGACACATTTACAACTATTTGTAGCTTGTGCATGATACAGTAAATGCTATAGTGATTTTGTTTCATTTCTTGGGAAATGTATTGTTAACCAAAAGCTAAGGAAGAATGTGCACCATTTAGTGTGCTGGAAAAAATATGTAACAATAAAATCCAGAGTAAAGGATCACACCTGGAATACCATTTTCCTGTAACGGATCAGATCGAGCAGGACATGAACATGTGTCATTTTTGTGCAATGCAGAATAATGTACAAAACAAAAATTATTCTGTTAACATTAAACGAATCTCAATGATTTCGATGTCAAAGAAACTCCTACAACAATAATGAAGTGTCAGCAGTGTTAATGGTAATGCATGACTATTTCTGTTTACAGTATTTGTGTTTATATTTCCTCATAATGCTTGCTCAGCTGCAAATAAACGACAATTCTTAACGCTGAAAGTTTTTTGGTTTTTTTTTACCATTTATATTTATTTTGTCAAGTATACCAAGAGATGGAAAGTAGGAAACTTTGCCTCCAAATGATGTGTTTCGTGTCTGAGTGGGGGGCTGCAAACTGGAAGAGGAGTTCAAGACTGTTCATTTGCACGTACTACCCACATTGTGATGATACAAAGCTGGTTCAAACTTTCCCTTTGAGTACCTGGAGGTACAGGTAAGCCTACTAATGTTGTATAGTATTAGAAGTGCAGTATCTTTACTCCATTATGTTCCAAAAGGTCAATATTGTACAGAATTAGCTACATTTATCTGAAAACTTCTTTGCTGACTTAGCCTGATCCGACTCCACCAGGCTCCCTGGCCAGTCCATCAAACAGCACATCCTCTAAACTATTACGTAAGCTTATTCCACATTTTCCCTCTGTTACAACTGTCTGTTCATTTTGTCTAATTTCCACCCTACCACCTGTTGCAGAGGAGGGGGATCTCTCTTTGAATTTCCTCTTCTGAGGTTTCTTCCATGTTTCCCTGTCTGTACTGAGGTGGGGTTTTTTTTGTTGTTGTTGTTGTTTTTAAACTTCTTAGAGAGCTTGGCCTGGGTCAGGAAACTTTGCTGTTGCAGGTCTGTAAGAGCCCGCTGAGACATTACGTGTGATATTGCCATATACAGGTAAACATTAGTATGTTCACATAGTGCTCCCGTATAGTCAAACATCATGCCGTGCAAATTGCAAAAGAAGGGGGGGGGGGGGGGGTGTGCTTCAGTAATTAAAATAACACGAGGAATGACAACTGAGAAAAAGCATGGTGGGAAAAAATGTGGGAAATGTTTCTGTGGGGGAGTGATAGACAGAAAAGGGGAAGTCAGCATGAAACAGAGAAAACAAGAAATTTAGCATTACAAGTATGACATACGGTATGTAGAAGGTCATATGCTACTGCAGGCCAAAAACCCAGGTCTTCTGTTCCCTAATGAAACCAACCACATACATGCATTGTGTGTATTTGTGTGTGCATGTGTGTGTAATAACTGTGTTTTAGCCGTCTGTATGGATAACTTACATGTTTGACTGCTGATGTTTGACTGCTGATGTAGTCTGTCAGCCTGTGGGTTAAAGGAATCATAAGTACTCCCAGGCCTCTTGCTTTCATCATTTCTCACCTTTCATCAGAGGAAGTGACATACAGCATTACTCAGCCAGTGCTGCAATGTCTCATGTGGAGGGAAATCATTTAAATTAAGTTCCCTTACTGACAGTGTTATGAAATACCAGACAGAAGTTAAGAAGTGACGTTGCTTTTTAATGGCTTACCTAAGGTAATTTAAGGTCATTTTAATTTAAGGTCTAAGGTAATTTTTCTTTACAATTGTACTCACTGATAACATTTGCACACACACAGTTTTCATTGACCTTTCCATTGTATGATTTTCTGTGGTTTTGGGAAAAAACAACAACCCTCCATCGTGATGTGCTGGGCTTTCTCACAGGGAAGTCACTGTCTCTGTTTTCACTTCGTATTTAGAAACGTACAAGTACTCTCTCTCTCTCTCTCTCTCTCTCTCTCTCTCTCTCTCTCTCTCTCTCTCTCTCTCTCTCTCTCTCTCTCTCTCAAAACAAATGGGAAACTTCCCCTAGCAATCCTTTTGCTGCCCCCTACAGGAGAGAGCCCATCAGTCCTAAATCCTCTGCTGACGTCTGCAATTTCACTGTAACAAGCGCAAACACAGACTTTTTCAGTCTTACTATAGAGTTAAATAAAACCTTTCCACACATGTTTACTCAATTACTCGAGTAAATACATGACGCTCCAAGGAAACTATCCTGTCTCCACTTCCAATGTTAATGAAGACATAAAAACAATATTATGTTGATCTGTCACTCCCAATCAACAACTCCCTAAAAAGAAAATTAAAGAAAAACCAACAAGAAAACAGAACTTGGTGGTAGTACTTAATTAATTCTCTACACCCCCAAGAACATAAGACCACTTGTTGGCAACGTGTTGATCCTCATCCCAAGTTCATTTACCTTGTAGCTGGGTGAGCAGTAATACAGTGTGCAATAAAACCAAAAAGGAATGATCTGTTCTGTGTTCTCTGCTTTGATTTCTTTCTGTTTTTTGTTTGTTGGCCACTGTAATTCAACCTTTATGTTGTACTAATTGACACTTACAACTTCCTAATGTAGGCCTACATATTAGTTTGTGCCCCTAAATTAAAGTTGTAGGCTAGTAATGATATAATACATGTTTTAAATGTGAATATTAGTGTAAATATGCTCTAAAAATGATCATTTAAGACATTTAAAAAGTCTGGTGTCTGTTTTTTGGTTGTTGTTTTTTTTAAAGTCTTGAACTAATGTTTCATGATACAACACAAACAGCAGAATCATTACATATATTTGTTTACCTCCAGGGTGCCTTTAAGGTTCATAACTTGTAATTAATGTCTTTTCATCATATAAAATGTATTTATTTTGCTGGACGCTATCCATGAAGTTGCCAGGCAGTCAGCGGAGACTCCAGCCAAGAAATAGTCCAGGTTAGGCCTATATATACACAGTACCAGACAAAAGTTTGGACACACCTTCTCATTCAATGGTTTTTCTTGATTTTTTATTATTTTCTACATTGTAGATTAATATTGAAGATATCAAAACTATGAAAGAACACATATGGAGTTATGTAGTAAACAAAAAAGTGTTAAACAAACCAGAATATGTTTTATATTTTAGATTCTTCAAAGTAGTCACCTTTT
>JBBPCS010005844.1:0-10202 GCA_037974645.1 Hollardia meadi
ACAGCAGAGAGAGAGAGAGAGAGAGAGAGGGGGGGGGGTGAGGAAGCTGTCACACACACATACACACACACGCATGCACGCACGCACACACACACACACAAACACACACACACAGGTCTGTACCTTCCAGTCGGAGCCACAGCAGGCGTCCTCTGACCTGTGTGATCTGAGCCACACACACCTCCGCCGGCCGGTGAGGGTTCACCGCCTCCAGCCACATGTCTTTGGCAAAGCCTCTGTTCTGCCATGTCTGAGCACACACACACACACACACATAGAGGATGAAAAGGGTAGAGGAGAGAGATTTACATCAGGACAACGATCTAACCTCAGATAACCTGACGCTGAACTCAGATTACAAGATATTGTGACTGAGGCTCTTATGCAGGTACAACAGTGATTTTTCAGGGTCATTGCATGTTATTGTGCCAGAAGGGTCAAATAAAATCTTGGTCACAATCTGCGTCAGCGTGTATGATAGCAGTTTTAAAGGCACGTAAGATGAAGCGATGAATACCCTGGTGAATTTTAGCACTGTTTGCTTTATTCATAACATTCTAATAGGTTTATAAACCGGTTTAGCATATCAGACTTTGTCAGGGAAATAATGATGATGTTTGTCCATCGTTGTGCCTGAATCTCTCAAATTTGTCAATTCAAGGAATTTAGAGACCAACAATAAGAAATATTAGGAAAAAAGAAGCTGATGTAAACAGAATAAATGCAAGCAGAGACACAATCTTTTTAAAATGCAGCAAAAAAAAACAAGCTTTCACCATATTGCTGGCGTTTTTTATTAACCTGTCTGACACGACATGCATTATTTCCTGTGTAATCCCGTCGTATTAGCTGTCACATTATGAGAACTGTCTGCTTCTAAAAGCTTTGGAAGCAGGTGTGCTCTGCTCAATATTTGAGGTGGGAAAGTTCACTGGAATTGGATTTGCCAAACCAGCCAGTTAATCGTCATCCCTGAGGCCTGTTCTCTTCTGAAACCACAACTTGTGTTAGAAAACACTTTGGATAAAGCATGACGCTCATCTCTGTGAGGCTCGTCCAAGTATGTTTAGGAGGACAGAGTTATCTTTGTCTCATTCTCACGCAATCCCAATCCACTTATAATTAAATAAAATAAAATCTAATTATTAGGACCAAGCATGTCCTTGTCAGGACACCGGGTCAAATAAAATTCAGGACTTACGTCAGGGAAGCAGGCGTCAGGGGCCGCCTCTGTCCCGCTGTGCTTTAGGTAGTCGGCCCAGTCGAAGTCCTGGCCCTCGTAGCCCCGGGGCCGCTCCAGACACACACCATTCTTCAGACACCACTGCACGGGCAGGATGCCAGGCTCGCTGGCGTGACACACCACAAACCTTGGTTTAACGTCAACGGAGAGATCATCCAGAGTTACCTGGAAGTAGATCTCATTGTAGACCTGAAGAGGCAACAAATGAGAACAATGAGGCAACAAATTCTCCGTATTTTTTATTGTTTAAGGGGCACTAGTTTGGGTTTGGAGACCACAAATGTAAGAAAGATGCTGTGGAGGTGCATCATGGGAAATGCAGTTTGTGTTGTTTCAATGTTTTAGCCTCTGCTGTGTTAATTTTGACTATTCTTTCTTTAATCTGTGTCTCGAATGTCCCCCAGCCTGTAATTCAGCAAGTGTAATTGCTGGAAGGCGCCTTTAAGTCTGGTATGGAAGCAAACAAGGGCCATAAAAAAAATAATTTTTAAACCCATTAATAGTGAATTTAAATTCTTTGAAAATTAAAATAGGAAAATCACGCTGTGCAATTTTAGAACTTTAGATTAATTTTTTGTATTTTTTCAGTATAAAGCACCTACTTTCACCAAAAATCTCCAAATTTCCTATTTGTGTATAGAAAATCAAAATGTCATTCTTTGGAAACATCAGCAGTGAGTTGGGATAAAATCAGGGTGTTCCTATTTGTATATTTAAACTATCGAATACTTTTGAAAAATATTGTTTTTATTCCAAAAACTGAGGATTTGGATGTCACACAGTGACATAGTCTTCAAAAGTAAAATGTTCAGTCGTAATTTACAGTATGGAATACTGCAAATAAATAAAGTCTCTACATGAAAAAACATAAGACAGCATTACTAGGACACATAATACCCCAGAACTTTTATTCACTGGAATCCAAAAACCCGAGGCACAAGGCTGCATTCTTGGTAAAAACATGTGGATAATCCAATGCCAAGTTAATAAAAGCAGCTGGAGAATGCTGTAGGGCGGAGTCTGCTTTATATATATATATATATATATATATATATATATATATATATATATATTTAGATAAGACATTGTTTTCAGTGTGACTCACCTTGGTGACAGAAACAGGGCAGATCTGGAGCTGCTCCCACGGAGAGACCATCTCCAGCTTCATCCCAGTCTTGAAGGAGTGCTTCGGCAGGTCTACGTGGTCCTGACACAGTAAAGTCAAGACTTTGAGACGAATATGCTCCACTTTTGTTTAAAGCACACACGTGTTAGACAAATGTAGGCCAGGCAAACCCTGCTGGGTGGGCGTGTAATGAGTGAGGCAAAGTGGTAGTTAATGAAAAGGTGGTTGATCTGGTGGAGATCATGAGGCCAAAATAAATATTGTGGGATTCACCTTTTTGTGTCGAGTGCTGACACGATCTTTCATCTTACTGTTAATAGAGTCTGACTTTCTGTAATTTGTTTAATCAGCCGCGATCAAACAAACCCGCTTCATTGTAAACTGACTGGAAACACATCACTTCCTGTATGACAGAGGGTTTTTGTTTTGTTTCAGGAAAAACGTTCTGTACCAGACTGTGGGAGTGCTGACAGTTAGGGCTGCATGATTGTGTGGCTCAGAATTAACATTTAAACATGTTTTAAATAAAAAAAAAAGAAAATCTGCCATGTGCCAGTGACAGCTTGTTAGATTCGGTGCAGGCAGGGACTTTCCGGCAGCTTTTGTAATTCATCACACTGTATTATGTAAGAAGTTTCAGGTTGTGGTTTCTTGGTGTTGCTGTGTTCCATTATTTATTCCAGCCTTTTTGTTGACTAGATCATGTTTTGGCCACAAATCTGTTGTCATTTTTGTTTCTCGTTATGGTTTTTTTTTTCTTTCAGCAAAGTTACTCTGTTTAGTTTCTGTTGTTCTGGTTCAGGGAGCGTTTGGTTTGATGCAGTGGATCTCCCTGCTAATGCAAATGAGGGCAGAATTGTCGTTTATGAGTACATTTGAGTACGATTCAAAAGAGGAATTTAAAAGTGCAGCCAAACCACATAGACAGTGCAGTTTATTACTTGACCTTATCCTTAATCAAATAAATCAGTTCAATCATAATTCATTCTCTAACACTTTATTTTACAGGTGCAGAATTTTCTTGGAAGTTTCCTAAACATAACTTTGTAGTTTGGTGGTAATTATAGGGAAAAGGAGATGGTATTCAATGGTACAATTCCAAAAAATGTCAAATTTGTCTTCAACAATCCAACATACAGCACAGGGAGAATAAAACTTCCAATAAATTAATTATAACGGAGTATTTGCTTGGGTTTAAATTGAGCTTTTCTTTCAAGGAAAGTTGCTAGAGAGGCAATAATGGCAACAAAACATCTCATCCAGGTAGTCCTGCAGTCTGGCTCTGTGCCAACACTACACACACACACACACACACACACACACACACACACACACACTGAAGAGCAGAAATGTGTGTGAACTACACTGACTCACCTTGAACACCTCAAGCGGCAGCGGGCTCTTCTGTCCGTCGAGTCGAGTGTCCTCCAGAACCTGCTGCCAGTCGGGGGCGCTCTTCAGAGACCTCAGCGCTGAGGAAAGATGATTTTTTAGGATCCACCGTGTCTCACCGTGTTACTGACACCATGAGAGGGGTCTAATGACGCGAGATTGAAACTTTATTAAAACACAAATTCAGTTATTAACTGCTGACGTGATGGGAATTCCTCCTTTTGATACTGAAAAGCTTCTATAAACTTTTATTACGATCAAAAATTTCATTCGCAAGGATTTTAATGTCGACTCTTACTGTGCTATGACTTAAAGCTATGCTAACTCCTGATTTTACCTCTAAATTTTCACTGAAATCTCTTTATATTTACAAAAAAACAACATGGTTTGACATTACAAAATATATAATCTGTATCTGGTTGTCCCTAACACAAATACCATGTTTATTATGGCGACACTGTTACATAGCCAGGCATGTTTGCAATCTTTGTAAACTTTGGGCAACTAAAGTGCCCATTTTTTCTTTTTTGTTTGTTTTTTAAGGTACAATTTCTTAATTTTAGATGCACAAAAAAATTATCACTTCATCATTTAAGTCATTTCTTGAGACAAGATAACCTGATTCCGACTACTTAAATGTGATTATTTGCTTTTTTAAAGATATTAAATTGAATATATTTGAGTTTTGAGCAATTTGAAGACGCCATCCTGGATCTGGGAAAGCCCTGATTTTTGTTTATCGTAAATATCACCACTAATATAGGGTTAGGGGAGTTTTGGTGCAAGAATATTGGCCTTCGAAAACACTGTGAATTTGACTTCCAACGTCTAATGATGATTTTTACGCCAACATTTGAAATAAATCAATAAATACAAACAGGGCTAAACAAAAAAAAAAAGGTCATTAAGTAACTTAAACACTCTCCAATTAAGTTTTGGGAATATCAAAGTTCCTCCTCGTCGCCACAGCAGCTTCAGGCCGACGGTAAATGAGACGATGTGAGCAGATTAGATTATCACCTGTGGGCGGTTCTAAGGCGAGACGGTTCTCCAGAGCCCAGCCAAGCGGGCGGAGCCTCACGTCCAGGTAGAACAGCCAGGTGTCCTGAGCCTGGTGGTCTTCGGAGAGGCCGGTGTAGCGTAGACGGAGCCTCCCTCCCACGTTCTGGATGACTCGGGCAGGCCAGTAAAGGAACGGCTCTGAGACGTCCTGAAGCTCCAAGACTGAGCCCTCGACGATCAGATCCACTGTGTTCTTACCTCTCAGAGGCTGCGAGGGAGAGATTTAATTTAATTTCATTAATTTATTCAAACATCTCTTAAACACAGAGCTGCTCTATAGCCAGAGATCATCTCACTGGTGAGTCAAACCTCAGTGGGCAGAGCTTGTGAACTGTTCATTACCCTTAAAGTATCAGCAGGGAAAAAAGGTGAGAGGTAACAAAAGAGGGAGTGTACGTTACAAAATGGATGGAGAAGGAGAAGAAGGAGAGTGATAGAAACCGAGGTAAAACAAGAGCCAACGGACGGGCGTTCACTGGATGGAAAGAGCTCCGGTGTTGTGTGGAAATCTGTTCCCTCGTCAATATATGTGTTTCCTCTTACCACCGGGAGTTGAGAGGGTTCAAAACCGACATTCTTTCTACTAGATCAGTAAGTAACAAGACCTGCCTACTTATTAATACAACCGGGTGTTTACTCTGCCTTTATCACAGCACTGAGACCAGAGTTTCTAGATCACACTGGAATCATAGTTGCTTTTGTTTGGTCAGCCAGGCTGCTAGCAGTAGCCGTGTTGCTAACGCTGTCTTTTGCGAATGTGACACCAACAATAATACCGCTTGGAAATGCTAGAAAGATGAAAGTAACAGTACAGATTCATCAAAAATTAACAAAATAGCCGATTCTAGACCTAAATTCAAATGTTATGATTAAAAATGTACATCTTCTCGGAACAGTATAAGAAGATTATAAGTAAAAATCAAGCTAATCTTTGCCTCAAACACCCTTATTTGCTTTCTTGCAGAGAGTTAGATAAGAAGATTGATGCACTTTCATATCTGTTTATATGTACGCTACATATTTACCATCCAGACATGAGAGTCGCAATCAATCTTCTTATCTAAATCTCCACCAGTAAGTGGCACCCTGGTTGCTGAAGTGTTATTGCCGCCACCTTGAACCCCAATATCCCCTGATTCAACTCCTGCCAGGGTTCCTTTGTTGCATCTCATTCCCCATTTGACTCCCTCTCCTCATTTCCCGTCATCTTTCGACTTCCATACTGCACTGCAATAAAACCCAAGCCATGTACAAAATGTGTCCAGACCTTTAGATTATCTGAAAACCAGGCTAATTTAGCAACTACATCTACATCATCTAAATGGTTTAAGTTCTGTCTTTTCCTTTCTGTCAACATTCATATTTAAAAGAAACCACAGCATCTGAATCTGATACCCTCGGCGTGATCGCACTCACCCCCTCCAGCAGGTTGGCCGGTGCCGTCCTGGAGCCGGTCAGGTCCTGAACGAGGAACTCTGTCCAGTCGCTGTATTTCTCCTTGATGGCTGAAGATAGACAAAAGCACAGAGTCGAGAACTGAGAAATAGACAAGCAATCAAAGTGTGGAAAGTGAGTGCAGCGTCGTGTTGTTGTGTCACGGTAAATTATTAATTGTGCACCATTGGTTGCACCGTTAAGTGTAGTCACCAGAGAACAGCATGCAGGAGTAAGTGCATACATATACAAACACACACACATTATTTCTGCTAATGCTACTGAGCGCATTGTCTCTGTTCAAACATGAATGCAGGTTTTTCAAGGCAGATACTCATTTTTTAAAATTAAAACTGCAGATGTGAAGTATTCTAGCAATTAATTTGTGAAATGTGAGAAAAAATTCAGTGTTTTCTTTCCTGGAAAAAGCCTCCAAGGCCTTCACACTGCAAACATTAACGCTCAATTCGGATTCATGGCTGAGATTCTTTTTCAGGTTGCATTTGCAAAAGTAAGAAAAGACGTCACGTCAGGCAGGTTTCTGCAGAGGCGAACACATCAAAATGACAAAACACTGACTAATGTTGCATTGAACAGTTTAATTTAAATGTTAATGTGCAGAATAATGCAAAAATATTAAGAATATTAATGGAAATACAGAGAGAATTACATTTAGCAGACAGACATTAGATGACGAAGGTAAAAATGTATTAGCTGAATTAAAAAATACAGAAGCCAACAGTACTTCTAACCATGTCCACCACCAAAGACTCGTGTCAGACAAAAATGAGGACTTGAAACCTGATTTGGACTTGGATGCTGTGAGACTTGACTCCTGAAAGCAAAAACATTTAGTCGCACGTTTTGATGTGTTAAATAGTGGAAAGATAGAAAATAAGACTAAGAGCTGTGCATTAAAACTGACAGTTATGTCAGTAAAATGACAGCTAACGTTTATTTCATTCATCAGCGTTCAGAAACCTGAAAGACTTTCAGTAAAGCTGCACTTTAATATGAAGATTTGTGACTTGAACACAATTTTCCTCTTATCTGTAGTTGTAACCGGGTCATGATTTCTGGAAAGAGAGTTTTTATGTTGTCTCTTTGAGCTCCACAAGTGAAGTGCCATCTAGTTCCATTATATTGGAGAAAAGGCGGACATCTCTACAGCCGATATCTCCAAAACTGAGCAACTCACCAAAACAATTTATGTGGTTAAATAGCACTACAGGTAAGAGCAAAAATATGGATACTGTCCCTTTAAAACTTGACTTCACAGCTCTGTGCTGTAGCTTTCTTTGTAATTCTAAAACTGTTGACAGATAATAGAGTTTTTATCCCTGAGGAGGACTATTGTGCAGTCGATGATTGAAATCAGGAAGCCATGATAATTAAGCCTTTTTAACCCTTGTACTTAAATAAAGCAGTGTGCTTCAGTTGATTTGTTTTGGTCTGCCTATATTTGTGGGCAGAACTTAACCTTATGGGCCCAAACAAGGAAGTAAATCCACATTAGGGAACCATTTGTGTCCCTACGATGTGACCAATACAAGAACACACACATGCTATAAAGCCAACTTCCAGCAGATTTGCATGGGGATGTTTTTTTTTTTTTTTTTTGCCTACTTCCTGTTTCCCACAGTGCAGCAGTGTTGTGCAATTCCTGCGTTCGTGAATCTTTTCATTTGACTCGTGATATCGGCCTCTTGTTTATCCCCTCAACCTCCTCCCTCCGAAACACATAGCTTACATTCCAAGGAATTCAAGGAAGATGCTGAGTGGCCTTCAGTGTGCTGCATGTTTTTCCTGTTAGTCACTGACACACACACACACACACACACACACTAAAACCCTCCACAAACACTTGTTGGAGTCACTGAAACGCTGCCAAATGAGTCACAGTTACAGAATGACTGCAACATGCTGTGTGAACTGACATTGCCTGCAGCAGTGATTAGCATCAAGCTAAAGTGAAAGGGAAAAGCAGGCTATACACTGCGACATGCTACTGTTGATAATGAAAATAGCTTCAGGATTTAGGTCGTTTGGCCCCCCCAAAAAATCAGAAAAACATGAATTGCTGTGGTTAACTTCAAGAACTCCATATTTTTTTGTATTTCCAAGCTGTTTTTATGCGTAAAAGCTTAACGGGGGATTTATAAAAGACAGAAGAATGCACATAAACAGTGTAGTACAGTGGTCCTACAGGTCAAAACACAACAACATTTCTAAAAACACAACTACATTTCACTGCGAGTAGACTTATTTATTATACTCAACTGTTGCCAGGGACTTCAGTTCTGACCAATCACAAACCAGGTTTGTCCCACATTTTCCATAATCTGAAATGTCGTCACGTTTTGTGAAATGTTTTGTTTTCTAAAAGGTTGTTGTGTTTGTGACCTTCAGGGCCACCGTAGATATATCACTAGAGACACTTGAGATAATGTCCAATCAGTTCTATTTAAATGATTAAAGGATGTTTAATAGCCTGTAAAGTTAACTCATTAGCAAAGTGCACTCAATATTATTCCGTTTAATTCTTTCAACACCTTTTTTTTCACCGTCCTAAACCTCTAACTTTCGGATTCTGACAATCTGACAATCAAGCTTTTTCCATCCTGGCACTTTTTCTTCTGTACAACCATGAATGCCTTTGAGGAGAGATTGTCTGCAAGTGTGCAACATTTCCTCCGCATCACATTAACCCAAGGAAAAAAAAACCCACTGGTAATTAATTACTATCTCATAATCATGAGACAAGATCTCATAATTAGGGATCTCACAGCTGTCAAAATAAAGCATGCAGTTAAGTATGTTAAAAATGTTTGCAGTGTCAATACAGGTAAAATATCCTAATCAGGTCACAGAATATGTTGTTACTCATCTAGATGTTATAATTATGAGATTTGGTAAATATTCTTATTTTTACGATTAATGACGCCTGCAGGCTCGGAACAGGACGTGTTCAGACAGCATGTTGTAGGTACTAGTTCATTCAAGTTTATCTGTTTTTACACTTCCAAAAGTGCTTCACCTTCAACTGAAATGTTACAAATACATTTTGAGATACTAAACTTTTCTTATGCTAGTGCAAGTGATGTAATCTCCAAGTTGTGGTTTTTAAGACAAGGTGGGGGGGGGGGGGGGGGGGGGGGTGAGTATTATACATCAAAAATATTCCCAGAAACCTCAGCAGAATATGTAAACATGTTTTAGGGCTCTAACCTTTAAAGGTCCAGTGTGGATTTAGGGGCAGTAATTGAATGTCTAATCATGTTTTCATTAGTGCAAAATCACCTGAAACCAAGGAGAGTCCACAATGTTTCTAGTAGCCCGAAACGGACAAAACAAACACTGACTCTAGAGAGGGCTTTTAGAATTTTTAGCAGCAGTGGGTGAGATGAGGGGTGTTCAGTTGGTTGACCTTCAACATATCAGGAGAGCGCTGTCAAACTCTCACATACTGGCACAGAAAATGATAATTTTAAGTCCACACACGCTAATTTAAACATGCAATTAGTGGTGTAGTTAGTGTAAAAGTTTGCCCCAGAAACAGATTTTAGAAAGTCGCTTTAACTTTCTAACTCAGAGATTTGATAAATATAACCGACAGCTATGCAGAAGCTGCTTAAGACTTTAAATAAATCATAACTGACTTCTGAGACCAGACCAATAAATCCTCCCGTGGCTCTGACCTCCAATGCCTGAATCAAATCAACAACTGCTGGCAAATCAAATTGTTTTCCTCTGAAGGTATCGTGAACGGCGAACAACAGCGTCTCTGTGGCCCGGACGTCCGTTTAATAGTAGTGTTTTTTCCTGTGAGACTACTTTCTTTCCTTTGCTGCTGCTGCTGGACTTTGTAAGTTTATACACACACACACACACACACACACACACACACACACACACACACACACACACACACACACACACACACAC
>JBBPCS010005845.1:0-10202 GCA_037974645.1 Hollardia meadi
TGAATATTACAGTTACACATTGTTACTAATAACTATTATTACTATTATTCTAGACAAATACTATTGAACACAGCACCAAATCCTAATCTCGCCTAGGGCACCAATATGGCCAGGGCTGGCCCTGCACATACCTCTTATATAGCAACATGGAACATGGAACTGTTCCACTCCACACACCTAATTCTGAACTGTTCAGGGCATTTTAACCAAAAATAAATTGATTGGGAATTTAAATGTTGCTCCCAGTTGGAACCAATAATTAGAAGGTTTTCCTTGACCTTAAGTGTGAAACCATTACATCAGTGCACATCATATTCTACAGGTTGGAAAGAGAGAATGGAGAGGGAAATAATGGAGAAGTCAAATGACAACTTGCTTGTTTTCTTTGGATAAAAACAAAAATCTGTAATACACAGTGCATTGTGCACTATCCTTTATTAATGACATAACCTTGATTACAGTGGTTCCGCTAAAAACTGATGGAAACATGGGCTGGTTCACTAGATAGCATCAAGGTTCAAAGAATCCTGAACAGAGCCAGTTCCAAAACCAGATAAACCAGAGTCAGACGATGCAAAGCCTCAATACACAGACCCCCTAGACCCCTAAACCATAGACCCCTAAACTGTAGACCCCTAAACTGTCGACTCCTAAACCGTAGACTTCTAAACCTTAGACCCCTAAACCATAAACTCCTAAACTATAGACCCCTAAACTATAGACCCCTAAACCGTAGACCCCTAAACCATAGACCCCTAAACCATAGACTCCTAAACCATAGACCCCTAAACCATAGACACCTCAGGTAGAAACCCCTAAACCCTTAAACTATATCTTTGTACCCTAAACAATAAACAACAATCAACAAGTCAAGGCAGAGTGTGGTCTAGATCTACACTACATGTAAAGTTTGATTAGATAACTTTCGGTGTGAATTGGTGCTATATAAATAAAATTGACTTGACAGGTAATAGTAGTAGTAGTAGCAGTCTTCGTGCCAGTAGTAGTAGTATCAGTAGTATTAGCATTAGTAGCCCTAGCAGCATCTCAACAGCACCTTGATGAGGTCCATGAGCAGGGAGGACTTGAACATCCAGTCCAGCCTCATGTTGCTGTCGGCCAGCAGGTCTGCCAGACTTCCTCGAGGACAGTGTTCAACCGCCAGAGCAAAGATCCCAGAGTCCAGAAACAGACCCAAGTACAGGTTCAGGTTCTCGTGTCGCATCTCCCTCAACTGGACAGCACAGATAGAAAGTATAAGATATGATTTACTGTGTTGTCACTGTGTGTAGACTTTGTTTTTACTGTTTTAACTTTGTAGCTTCTGTGGGCTTCTGTGATTTTCTGTGTATTTTCTGTGTATCCATTATGTATTTATTGGGTTTTTTTGTGTATTTTCTGTGTTTTTTCTGTATATCCATTGTGTATTTATTGCTTTTACTGTGTATTTACTGTGTTTTGACTATGTATTGATAATGTATTTCCTGTGTATTTGTTTTACTGTGTATTTAATGTGGTTTTACTGTGTATCTACTTTGTTTTTACAGTGTTTTCACTGTGTATCTTATGGTGGCAGAGGGAGCTCAATGCACTGCAAATTCTGAAAACACATTAGATAGATGTTAAATGAGCATATTAAGAAAACATCATCAAACTGAAAATATATGTGAAGTATTTAGGAAAACCTGCTGCAAATACATTCAACACGTTACAGAAAATAACTGCAAATACAGAAAAAGACAACAGATTTGATTTGGGTCTTGTGTATTTACATCATGTTTCCTAAATGTTTGTCCGAATGTAAGTTTTCAAATTTATTTTTTTGTTGGTTTTTTTGTTGTTGTTTTTTAGATTCACTTAAGTTTTGTCTATTTAGCTCTCCGGGCCACCTAGTGTGTTAACACTGTGTCTACTGCTCATTGTACCTGGCTGAACAGATTCTGGGTGTTTTGATTGACAGCTGTTATCGTCTTTCCAACAGGAATTTTCTTAAGCCAAACCCAGTCACCCTGGTAACAATAGAACCAATCAAAGCACAGAGTCAGGAAGTCAGAGGGGGCAGGTTTAAACAGGCAGGTACAGGTAAACAGATAGACAGACAGGTACAGGTAAACAGACAGGTACATGTGTACCTCCAGTATTCCTATGTTGGAACTCTCAGGTGTCGTCAGGATGTAACTTCGAGCAATAGAGCGGAACGGAGTTTTAATTTCCAGAAGACTCCTCATGATCGACTCATCATTCAGTTTCTACAGAGACAACAATAACACAATCAAACATCAACAACTTCAATAAGATCAACAACTAAATCAACATCAACAACATAATTGTCAACAACATCTATAACATCAACAACTAAATCAACAACAATGTCAACGAGAGCAACAACATGAAGATCAACTAAATCAAAGAATAACAAAATCAACAACAACAAAAGAAAAACATCAGAAGCTCATCATTCGGATTGTAATTAAACCAAAGAAACAGTTAATTAACAACATTTATTACTTCACTATTAACTGTTAGTACTGTCATGTGTACTGTGTCTGTACCAGAGCATGAGTGGAGCAGAGCGCGAGCAGGCGGATTTAGGACAGAGCGCAGAGCGGCATTTTTAAAACGACGGAGCGTCGCCCTATGTCCCACTCCTATTTTGCTCCGGTACCACTCACACCACGAGTCTGAAGCATGCCCAAGCCAAACCCAGAATCCATCTGTGTCTTGCACAGTCATCAACAGTATTTTCAGTCAAAAATCGATAATGGAGTTCAGAAAGTACTTTAAAGAGGAACCTGATAAGTCATACAGGTGTACTATTCCTCTCAAACTAACAGATGACAATAATATGGTACAGGAAAAAGAATGTGGTGACATCGTTTCAGTCAGTAAAGATTCATTTTGGAATCTAAAAAGACACCTCTCTCGAAAACACGAGTGTGCGCTACGTGAACATGCTGGGAAGAGACCAAAAGGTTAGCAAGATGCAAGGTTGCTGTTTAAGCTAAAAGTGAAATACATGCAGATTTTTTCCTTTTTTGGAGTGAGCGGGGGGCGATTTGACTGGAGCGTGATACAATCTGAGTTGAGCACTGAGCGATAATGAGCGGAATGGCCTGGTGGGGGAGCAGGGGGGCGAACAGCTCCATGAGCGGGAAGCGGAAATTCTCACCCGCTCATATGCTCTGGTCTTTACTGTTAGTACTGTCATGTGTACTGTGTCTGCACTGTTACTACTGTCATGTGTACTGTGTCTGAATTGTTAGTACTGTCATCTGTACTGTGTCTGTACTGTTAGTACTGTCATGTGTACTGATAGTACTGTCATCTGTACTGTGTCTGTACTGTTAATACTGTCATGTGTACTGTGTCTGTACTGTTAGTACTGTCATGTGTACTGTGTCTGTACTGTTAGTACTATCAGGTGTACTGTGTCTGCAGTGTTAGTACTATCACATGTACTGTGTCTGTATTCTTAGTACTGTCACGTGTTCTGTGTCTGTACTGTTAGTACTGTCACGTACTGTGTCTGTACTGTAAATACTGTCATGTATACTGTGTCTTAATTGTTAGTACTGTCATCTGTACTGTGTCTATACTGTGAGTACTATCATGTGTACTGTGTCTGTACTGTCAGTATTATCATGTGTCTGTACTGTTAGTACTGTCACATGTACTGTGTCTGTACTGTCAGTATTATCATGTGTTCTGTGTCTGTACTGTTAATACTGTCATATGTACTGTGTCTGTACTGTTAGTACTGTCATCTGTACTGTGTCTGTACTGTTAGTACTGTCATGTGTACTGTCTGTACTGTTAGTATTATCATGTGTCTGTACTGTTAGTACTGTCACATGTACTGTGTCTGCACTGTTACTACTGTCATGTATACTGTGTCTGAACTGTTAGTACTGTCATCTGTACTGTGTCTATACTGTGAGTACTATCACGTTTACTGTGTCTGTACTGTCAGTATTATCATGTGTTCTGTGTCTGTACTGTTAATGCTGTCATCTGTACTGTGTCTGTACTGTTAGTACTGTCATCTGTACTGTTAGTACTGTCATGTGTACTGTGTCTGTATGGTTAATACTGTCATCTGTACTATGTCTGTACTGTTAGTACTATCGTGTACTTTGTCTGTGCTGTTAGTACTGTCATGTGTACTGTGTCTGTACTGTTAGTACTATCATGTGTACTATGTCTGTGCTCTTAGTACTATCATGTGTACTGTGTCTGTACTGTTAGTACTATCATGTGTACCATGTCTGTGCTGTTAGTACTGTCATGTGTACTGTGTCTGTACTGTTAGTACTATCATGTGTACTGTGTCTGTACTGTTAGTACTATCATGTGTACTATGTCTGTACTGTTAGTAATATCATGTGTACTGTGTCTGTACTGTTAGTACTGGTATTAACAGTACACCTTTGAAGACTACTGGGTGAATAAAAGTTTAAGACTCAAACCGTTTTAATGGGGAGTTGATTTAAGTAGAAAGTCGGTACTAGTACCGCTACCAGTGTTAACAAGTAGCAATGGTGTTAGAACTAGTATCAGTATGAAGAGTAAATCCTGGTCCTGGTAGCATTACAAAAAGTATTAGCAGTGGTGCAAAAAGTAAGCACTAGTACTGTACCAGTACTATTGGTGGGTACTCTACTTTGGAGTAAACTAACCTTCCTGCTGACTTGAGTGTCGATGAAGACGATGTCATCCAGAGTCAGAATGAGTTTAGTGATGTTTGCTGCTCTTTTGTACTTCCTGTACACACAAATTATCATTATTAGCAGTATACTAGTAGTACTAGCAGCAGTAGTAAGAAGAGGAGGAGGAGTAGTAGGAAGAGGAGGAGGAGGAGGAGGAGTAGGAAGGGTCATTCGTATTGTTCCTAATTACGTTACAATTTATTAATAAATATAAATTTATGTTAGTCAAGTACAGACTAAGTGAGTGAGTGAGTGATCACCTGATCCAGTAGAAAAAAGCTCCAGTCAGCATGCAGAGCAACAAGAAGACAAAGAACATTGTCACAGTGTCCAAACCTGCAGATAAACACAGAAAATAAAAGAGCATCTTCAGATGATTCACTTCCTGCTGAAACCAACATCCTGAATCAATTCAAGTTAACACACTTTATCATGATTGAACAGTAGGGGGCGCTCCACAGAGCTCAGTCCTTTAGTCAACATAGACGTCCTGAACTTTCCCAGCAGCCTCATCACAGACATGGCTGATAGGATCTATGTTAGACAAAGTTCCCACCCTCCCTGCAGATCAGTGAACACACCCCCGCTGCAGGCATCCTCTGGACTGAACCAACAGAAGCTGGCGGTGGAGGGTTTTCCTCCAGGGAAGATGAAGGAGCGACTCAGTGGCCTCAGACCTCCGACCATCCCATCAGTGTGCGTTGGAGCAAGCGAGTGTGTCGGCACAAGTTGGTCACCATCGCTGTCCAACACCACATACCTCGCCTGGAGGCCACGCCCCTTTTTACCTCCATACAACACCTGAGAACAAAAAACGGGAGTGCCCAGAACAGCAGAGCTGAAGAAACTGGAGCTGATCATTATTCTACTTGTTGGTGTATCATGCGATGTATGATGTAGCTAAAGTTAAAACACATACTGACTACACTGTGGTGGTGCTGGCTCCCCATATGTTAGCTAATTAGGAAGAAGCCTGAAATGTCACAGCTTCAGCCATGGCAGAAGTATCTGGTATTTAAATTCATATATTTCAGAGACCAAACTGGGAATAAAGGATTTCTTTTGGCTGTTATAATATTAGATAAAATAAAGATAAATAAAAGAATATTTGCACAATTACTTTATGTTCCCCTCAGTGGTGCACCAAGCACTATTTGATGTGTTGAACCAAAAACATAAAAGACGTGGAGTAAAAGACCAAAAAGAAAACTTTTGGAATTTGCAGACCTTCTGAGTCCTCGTCTCTCTGTAAGCTGCTTCGCTTGATTCAAGTTATTTTTCCAAATAAATCTAGAACTACTCTTATGGAGTCTGGTGGTGGTGGGAGTATGTAGGTCCGTTTCTATAACTGAGATGTGGCTGTTGTTGCCCCTCTATCTTGCCTTGATGCCCCGCTCTCTGCATCTCTACCCTCTAAAGTCCGCCTGACAAGGACTGTCAACAGTCACACGTGGCTCAGCTGCTGCTGTGAAAACGGAATTGTGGGGGGAAAAAATCCAAAACGCGGGTTGTGTGTTTTCTGCGACTTTATAAATCTGTGTGCAGTCAGAGAACTGAGGTGTGTGTGGTTGGTTGCTTTTAGGAATGGATTAGTTTATATAACTGAAATCAACCAGCTGGAGATTATCACGTCAAACTTTATAAAAGGATTTTTCATTGGTTTTGTTCTTCAGTGGATATGTGGAACAGTGTGGAACACAACCACATTTTTTTTAAACTTATGGACGTGTTTTTTGTTTTTTTTTAATCAAAATGTACCAAATGATGGCTCTTACATTTATGACTGTTTGCTCTGTAAAGTTTTATGAATGAGGCAAACATTGGACGGACTTTTTGGAAAATGTTCCTTTGTTCCTTGGGGGCGAATAATTGTGACATTAATTGTAAGTTCATGTAGAACCTGTTCTAACCTGGGGTCTCTGCAACAAGTTAAAGGCAAAGATGAAGGTAGCAGTTAGAGGCATCTTTATCTTTTAATGTAGCACAGAAATAATATTTAAATCAGTAAAGTCTCCATCTGTTGACCTCTCACTCTGCTCACACTAATCTGAAATTAGAGAAAAAATGAAACACATGTTGATGATTAATTAAATGTATTTTGGTCAGGTTTTGGTCTATTTAAGGTCTTAAAGTTTTGTGATTCCAGTAGGGAAAAAAACAATTTTATATCAACCAAGAATAATCTCCCATAAAACTCTCCTGAATTACAGACACATTACAGACATTTACAACACAAATGCAGAAGAAAGTTTAGTTTTCTTCTCAACATATTAAAGAACATCTTTCACTGTCAAGATCTGAGTCATAAAGCCCAGTAACCAAATGATCTGCATCACTTTCAAATTGAAGCCTGGAACAGAGTCTGTTTACACCAGCTTTTCATGTTTGAGTTTTCAGGTTTTAAAGTTCAGTCCAGTGAAAGAGTAAGAGCTTTTAAATTAAACTTTAGCCTTTATTGTCTTCCGTTATGACTGTAATTTCAGTTAACCTCCATTCAGTGATCTAGCCTTTCTACAAATATTTTTTATTAATTTTTTTAGTTAAATGTTAAAATGTTTCTGACCTGGTTGAAGCCCTGGAAATCAAAGTCTCCATCTGATTGGATGAGCTGATCGCCCGTCACCCAGCGCCCGCCCCCTGCCTGACGTTGTTCCTCCACTGCCTTAGCAACGAAGTAAACCATGTTAAAGATAGTCCCAAAGACTGGAGACACCTGCAGACAAAATTTAGGGCAAAATTAATCAGAAATATTAATGTTTTATAATTTATACATAATTTATTCATTAATACAATAAATGTAATAATTTTGAATATTTCTGAATACAACAGATAAAGCTTGACATTTTATCTTTCAATATTGAGTATTTGTTGATATTGTGAGCAGTAGTTGTTGTGTACATGTTGTGTCTTTACCTGAGTAGCGGCCACAGCAGATCGGATCTCTTGGTTGATTTGACCCTGACGAAAAGCCTCATAGAAACTGTGGTCGGACGCCATGGTAACGGTAAGAACAGAACTGTAGGCGTGACGAAGCTGCGTGCTATTTGTCAGCTGAGGGAATATTGTGTCCTGATTAGACAGAGGGGAGAAAACAAAATTCACTTTCTAATGAACTTTATTCTGAAAGAGAACTTCATATTTTAAGTCAAAAGTTTGAGTTATATATTTGTATACAAACTGCAGTTATATATTTGTATACACACTGTCTGTATATGTTGGTATACAAACTGTAGTTATATATTTGTATACAAACTGTAGTTACATTTTTGTAAACAACCTGTAGCTACATATGTGTATACAAACTATAGTTATATATTTGTATACAAACTGTAGTTACATATTTGTAAACAAACTAGTTACATATGTGTATACAAACTGTAGTTACATATTTGTATACAAACTGTAGTTACATATGTGTATACAAACTGTAGTTACATATTTGTATACAAATTGTAGTTACATATGTGTATACAAACTGTAGTTACATTTTTGTATACAAACTGTAGTTACATATTTGTATACAAACTGTAGTTACATATTTGTATACAAACTGTAGTTACATATGTGTATACAAACTGTAGTTACATTTTTGTATACAAACAGTAGTTACATATTTGTATACAAACTGTAGTTACATGTGTATACAAACTGTAGTTACATATGTGTATACAAACTGTAGTTACATATTTGTATACAAACTGTAGTTACATATGTGTATACAAACTGTAGTTACATATTTGTATACAAATTGTAGTTACATATGTGTATACAAACTGTAGTTACATTTTTGTATACAAACTGTAGTTACATATTTGTATACAAACTGTAGTTACATATTTGTATACAAACTGTAGTTACATATGTGTATACAAACTGTAGTTACATTTTTGTATACAAACAGTAGTTACATATGTGTATACAAACTGTAGTTACATATGTGTATACAAACTGTAGTTACATATGTGTATACAAACTAGTTATGTATTTGCATACAAACTGTAGTTACATATATGTATACAAACTAGGTATATATTCTTATACAAACAGCAGTTATACGGTATATTTGTATTCATCATGTAGTTAATGTAGTCATTAACAGACTGCAGCATCAGTGCGTTATCGGGTGACAGATGGAACTAAACTGGTTTGAAGAAAAACTATTTGGAAGTTAGTACAAACAGTTTGATGAAGTTATTGAACGATCTGTTTGGTACTGAAGTCATCATTGACCTGGTACGGCATGGCGTACAGCAGGGCGTCGTATGGAATAAACACATAACCGTCAGAAACCATCCCCATGTCCAGAGCAGCCAGTAGGAGTTCTCTCTGATCCTCTCCACCAATCAGGACGGAGCTCATGCACATGATCACCACTGAAACACAAAAATTAAAAACAGCGTTCATCACAGTTTTTAATGTTTTCCATGTGAATCTGTTGATAAACTGGACAGATTCAGCTCAAAGCTGGAGATTATCACGTAAAACTTTATAAAAGGATTTTTCATTGGTTTTGTTTTTCAGTGGATGTGTGGGACATAAATCTAGAACTGTATGGAACATTTCAAGATTTTTCATCATGTTTGTTATAATATTACTGAGAATCTACTGTGACCACACATCAATATAAAACATTTATTCTCTGACTGCGGCTATAATAATACATCATCATAATAAATATTATGATTAATTAATAATAATAAACATTATTTATTCTGTGTGCCTCCCTAGGTGCACAAATTACTATCTCACATCACCCTAGGATTTGCATGGGAGTCAATGGAGAATTCAAACTCCCTACTTCCACAAAACTTTGCCGCGTAACTAGTCCCGCAGTTTTTGAAGGACATGGACGAACCATATATCAAAACATGCGGAATTATCGGGAATGGTGTGCTTCTATTCAAATTTTTGATGCGCGACACGGTTTTTGCGCAAATCGCAAAAAACTGCGAAAAAAAATCCCATAAGGAATAATGGGAAATCGTCGTGACAAGAACTCAAAACTCGCCCGTGCTTGAGGCCATGTAACTTCGCGATACCTCAACACAGGGAAGTGATTCAAACTTTAAAAGGGTCACGAAACGTCGGACTTCAATTTGGGAAATCGGCATTCTGATAGCTGTTACGGCTTTCACACAATCGTAGTTTAAGTATGGGGTCGTTTTCCCGCCGTTTCTGAGTTTATAATGGGCGTGTATTGCGTTGGCTAGAGTGGGAGAGCCGACTGGTACAGTGTAGAGCAGCTAAAAACGAATCTTAAAATTCTTTTTAAAACTGCCATTACTCCCAGAAATTTCCCTCTACAAACATAATTTTTACATTAAAATGTAGACTACGTTGTGCTCTTTCATAAAATGTTCATTTGGAAACAAACACACTTATAGTTTTATACTTTTAGCCCAAGTTTTTTAGTTTATCTACACAAATTTTACATCAATCTGTTCACCAACTTCTCAGGACGCTCACGGTATCTTCATTTTACCCATACAGCCTACG